>OY282414.1:5690154-5894743 GCA_958295455.1 Coleophora deauratella | reverse complement strand
AAAGTGTCACATTTCTAGTAGTAGGTATGTAGTATACAATAACGCCCTACTCTTTGCTTCGAAAAACAGGTAAAAATATTGCTGCAAAAAAAATAAATGTTGCAGTGTCTTTTGTTGTATGAAGAAATTAAACGTAATTATTATACAAAAATGCAAAATTTTTAGCAGTAATTTATCATTTCATTTCGATAAAATTCTGAAGGCTTAATTTAAAAATATCAGAGTCAAAACCTCTTTTGTAATAATTAAAGAACGGATATCACAATACCCCAGCAAATTAAAGGCTGTTCTTAAAGCCGTGTATGTCTTTGTATGACAATGTATGATAAATCTCCAAAATCCTTATTAAAAGAACGCAATCAATCTTTTAACTTTCAAGAGGACTTAACACTGTATGTACCAACGCCATTGTAAAAGAGGGCGGCCATTTTGAATTTTCGAATTACGCAACAAAATTCGCTCCGAATTTCAAAATAATGTCCAATCAAAATTCCTCTTCAGTATAAATCATAATGACTTGAAAGACCTCAGTGTCGGATGGTGTGTGTTTTTTATTATTTTCACCCCAAATCTAATTATATGACAATGAATTGGGGAATGTGCAATAATGATTGATGAGTTAGGCTGTGATCACAGTGATGCACAAAGTGCATTGACTGATTGGTCAAAAATAATTATCGGGAGAATTAAAATTAAATACAAAATAAAAAGCTTCCGCCCCCGACTTTGTCTGCGTGGACTTCAGAATTGGGTCCAGATAGAAATTAAATTTTAAAGCAGCGCCATCTAGTGACAAGTTTCGGTGTTTAGCCATTCCTCCGGGAACCCTCGAGTTTTCCGAGATAAAAAGTATCCCATGTGTTAGCCGAGTACTTTATCTATCTACCTACCAAATTTCATCTAAATCCATTTACTAGTTTCGGCGTGAAAGTCGAACAAACAAACAAACATACTTTCGCATTTATAATATTATAATTAATAGTGAGACTTAGATATGTATATGTATTCATTATCCCTTCATTTTTCCTAAGACATCTAAAGTTTTAACATGTATTTGGAATACGTCTTCCAAATACATTGGAATATTTATTCTTCTTCTTCTTATCGTGTGCCACGGTTAATCGTGCTATCGCAAGGTATAGTCAGCATTTTCCTGGTGTTGCACTTAGCGTCACCCGCGGTCACGTGTAGGTCATTTAGATTAGTACTTTTATATAAATATTAGTAAGTACTTTTTAAGTCTATAAAGTAAAATTTTATCCATTTCCTTTCCGTTAACTATTGCTTCTTTCTACTCATGAAACTGAACAACTTTCCCACCCATACAATCGATGCAAAAAAAATGGGATTTCACTTAATACTCGTATGAAAAATGGAACACGTTCAATTAACCGACTTTGTATGGAAACTCTAGTTTTTTTACTCCGAATGTATGGCTTCCTTAGGGAAAGTTGTTCAGTTTCATGGGTAGAAGCCCCATTTGACGGAAAAATAAACGGATTTAAGATACAATTTCATTCTGTCTGTAACAATAATTATGTAGAAAAAATGTCGCTCTGTCGCTCTCGTTGAAGTCTTTTGTATGGTGCAAAAATAAATCGCGTAGTATCGCGCATACGTTTATCGTTTTGTGATAAAATTTATCAAACTTGAATTTTAAACATAATAAAATATGGACACACATATTTTTAATTATTACAATAATAATAAATAAATGTAAAATATACAGGATGTGAAATTTTATGGAGTTGTTCAGATTCAAGTATAGAATAGAGGAAAAATATTGAAAAAATCCGATTTACAATTTTTCAGTTTCTCATAATAAAATGTAAAATACCGAATGAAGAATTTGTATGGGAAACTGAAAAAAAAAATTGTAAGTAGATAGGATTTTTTCAATATTTTTCCTATACATACATGATTCTGAGTAACCCGTTAAAATTTCAAACGCACTTTTTTAACACCCTATAGTATAAGTAATTTTTATGTTTAATAAATACGTAGTTATAAGTTAAATATGTCGACTTTTACACTCAAGTTTTAACGTATTATTTCTGTTATAATTTATTATTAGCTTCCGCCCAAGACTTCGTTTGCGTGAACTTTTGAATTGGGTCCAGAGAGACATTAAGCAGCGCCATCTAGTGAAAAAGTAAAAATTACTATTTTTAGCCATTCCTCCAGGTACCCTCGAGTTTTCCGGGACAAAAAGTATCATATTTGTTAGCCGAGTGCTTTATCTATCTACCTACCAAATTTCATCCAAATCCGTTCTGTAGTTTCGGCGTGAAAGTGGAACAAACAAACAAACATACATACTTTCGCATTTATAATATTAGTGAGACCCAAGTGGACGAGCCCTTACCCACCCAGGTGTGATATCCATCATAAGGGATTGCTAATTTGACACCTTCCAGCCCTTCCACATGAACCCTATAGAGTTGGTTGCCGGGACTCTGTACCGTGCACACGTCTGTTAAACAATTTCACGATGATTACCGTTTTAGAATAGTTTCAACGTTGTTTTTGTGATGGAGAAATAGCTGTGTATCCACACGGTAAAAACAATTTCTTTTATTAAAGTAAATACAGTTTCATATAATGATATATGCACCATAAAATATACAGGGTATAAGGGACAGGTTTCCGAAAACTTTAAGGGCTTGCTCAGAAGACGAAACTGAACAATTTACCACAAGAATTTTTTTCAGGAAACGAAAAAAAAAATTGGCTTCTCCATACAAAATTATAAACTTGATTGGACAGTTTGTATGGAGAAGCCGATTTTTTTCGTAGACGAAACTGAACAACTTTCCACAAGATTTTTTTTCAGGAAACGAAAAAAAAATCGGCCTCTCCATACAAAATTATAAACTTGATTGGACAGTTTGTATGGAGAAGCCGATTTTTTTTTCGTTTCCTGAAATTTTTTTTTGTGGAAAGTTGTTCAGTTTCGTCTACTGAGCAAGACCTTAAAGTTTTCAGAATCCTGTCCCTTACACCCTGTATTTTCAATAGAGAGCATGAGTTTCTTGAATCGGCCCTCAAGAATGTCATATTTTTGATGTGAAAGTCGAAACTTTCATTATAAAAAATATTATATTTGCAGTAAGAAACAAATCGAAGACATCAGAATCTCTTGGCGCCAAATAATTTCCAACTCTTGTTTTTTTCAGAGCAGATTCTGTGATAAGCGATAGTAAGAAGAGGATTAACTCGGGAGACAGCTCCGTTTTCCGAGTTCCAGCAGCAAACCACCACGTGGAGCGTCTTTAAGTGCCCATCACCCTCAGAGCCGTGCCGTTGACATTGGCATTTCGCCTTTATTCTATGAAGATTCTACCAAATATTCGCTTTGCTCTTTTCACTTGACATTGGCAAAATCACTCTTTATTGTTGTGAAATGGCCATAGTTATGGCATAACGATCGAACAGATTTAAAGTAAGCGAGGGGTAATGTACTTTATGTCAGTGACATAAAATGTCATAGAGAAAAGAAGATGAACCCTTTCGAACTCTTTTGAAGGCTCCAAGGTATAGTATAAAAAATAATACTTTTATACAGTTTGGCCACTCCCTACCCCTCCCTAAAGGAGACACCCCCCCTGCGGGTAAGATCCGGTGATGTTTGCTTAGTGCAAGCCACGCAACACACACTGACATAAGTACAAACGTCATATTTTTTGTGGTAGTAGTTGTAGTCGGTAATTTTTATAATGTGACTATTAAATACCTAAAATTAGTCAAAAATATTGCATTTACCATACAAAGTTGCAGTTAATGGATCAATTTGTGTGAGAAATTAGTGTTTTTTGCAATTTACCTACCATGGTTTGCTTGGGGAAAGTTGTTCAGTTTCAAGAGTACCTATTTCTTCACTAGCTAAAATTCATTCTGTATATGTATGACTCGTATGTCTTTTATAAGTATGGAACTTCGAATTTGTAATTTAGATTGTATGGGTTCCTTAAGGAATGTTGTTCAGTTTTATGTGTATACTTCATTCCAATCAAAAAAAGCAAAAGGTAAACAAACATAGTATGCAGATGACATTGACATGTGTCAGATCCATAGTAAGTTTGTTTACGTTTTGCTTTTTTTTGATTGGAATGAACTATAGGAGCCCCCGTTAACTGGAAACTTTACGTAAACGGATACAATTTCATTCTGTCTGTAATAAAAATGTTGTAAATATCGCTTGTAGCTCACGTTGATGTCTTTTGTATGGTGCAAAAATAAATCGTCTTTTATAAGAAGAAAAAAATATTGAAACGACCATCCGACTCTACCAAAATCATGTATTTTTAACTACTCATATTTGTTAGACACAAATATTTTTATTTTCGTTTCAAAAGTCTTGAAAACTATTCTTTTATAATTATTTATTTAGAATCTGGTTTGTAAAAAAATCTCCTTTATTTATTTAATTTAATACTTGAACAAACACACTTAAAGATAAAACTAATAAAATCATTCAAAGCACATTCAAATACAATAATTTTATAACGTTCCGGCGATCCAAAGGATGGTTGTATCAATGAATCACTGCGTCGGAGCATAACTCACGGCCAACTATAGCGATCTATAGATCATATAGATCCACCGCTGGATCGTTCAGAGAAATCATCGGAAAAAAGTCACCCGCGACAGGGTACCATAATGCATGCCATTGTATCTGTCTCGCTTGCGCGCTTAATAAGACCCAGGTTAGACAAGGACAGGTATATGTCTTATTGAAGCATGCGCTTTGTAGATCCTTCAGTTTTGTACCGAACGCGTTAGAGAGAGGACGTGCTTAAATAATCCTGTGAAAAAATATCGATAAAAACTGAATTTTAAATTAAGAAAATTGGATTTTCGTTACGTTGAAACAACTGTATTTTTGTTAGCGAAAGTGTGAATAACATAGAATACAGCTGAAAAACTATAGTTGTTATTTTAAGATGTTGTGATAGTGATGTCTGTGGATTGATAAAGTGGATCTCGAGACATTTCGAAGATTATTTTCTTTTTATTGAGATTGGAATTTGACTTAAAGGTTTGTATGTTTATATTTTGTATTGCTTTTTTAAAATAAGGCGACTTAACAATGTTGATATATTTGAGAAGATTTTAAGAATAAGAAAATATTGTTCATAATTTTTGAGTCGTGATATTATTTATTTAATATATTATTATACAAAATGTAACAGAAAACAAAACACACATGTCAAGATTCAATTTAAATGATAATACAATAATTTAATGAAGTAATAACCAAAAAATTTTGATTTTCCTCAAAAGAGATCTTAATCAGTTTTAATCTTAAAACACAATACTTTCCCCAAAGAACATGTCCCTTCCTATCTACCTAGTTATGCAATATTTTGCAAAAAAGATTTTAAAGTTGATCAGATAAACGGCCAAGTCAGAAACTTACATTATAGGTAAATAAAGTTATGTCTACATTTAAACAATTAATACACACAAAACCATGTAATTATTATGGTAACAAGTATAACATTGGTAAATCTGAGTATCTACCACCCTTCAAACAATAATAGATAGTTATTTGTGGTGCTTAGGAATATATGAAAATGAAAATATTTTATTCGAAGTAGGTAGCAGTGTACACTTTTCGAACGTCATTCTTTTATCTACCTAATACGAGGTTCCTACCACTCGGAACTCGTATACCCACCGTTTCGGGAAGTGTTTGCGGAGTGAGAAGAAACGGCGGGCCCTAAAGAAACTCCCTCCAACACATTTTTTTTTTAAGTCTTATATTCTATTACATCTTAATGCTAGATCAATAAATGAACTATACAATGTCATGTCTGTAAATAAAATATACAAAAATAAGAATAAAGAAAGGATTCAAAAGAGATAAAAGTAAAAATTGTTTGTGACTAACAAATTCCAAAAAACCAATGACAAGAGTAGTATTATAACAAAACCTTTCGTTTCTTTCAACGCAGTTTGATACAATATGCGCGATTTTTTAATTGGTCGTTGCGTTTCACAAAATACACAAATTTTAAAGCCTGTACGTACTATAGAGCTAAAATAATAAAACGATGTTGGGGTGCACTCAAGAGGGTCTTCTTTTTCTCTGCCTGAAGTCTTATATACGTAAGGCAGCCCTACAACAATAATAATAATTCCGACGCTTTCTCTCCTCGTCGCACTGACCTCCAGCCGACTGTGCTTCTGCTGGAGCAGCTCCTGCCACTTCGCCTAGCGCGAAGTGGTCAGAGTAGCCCAAATTTATATTTCTGCATAATAATAATATCCGGGACAAATCACACATTAGGCACCCCAACTTAAAAAGGACATTAAAAAAGCATAGGCATTTCTTGTATGTTTTTACTTAATCTTAAACATAAACGCCACAGTAAATAAATAAAAACTAATAACACAAAATCATAATAATAGGACTGACTCGGTGGCTAAGTGGTTAGCGATCCTGACCTCTGATCCGAGAGTCGTGGGTTCGATCCCCACACAGGGAAAACTTTTCTGTCATGAGCAGAATTGTTTACTCTGAGTCTGGGTGTATTATATCTATATATGTATGTATTTAAAGGTATATATGTATGTATATCAGTCTCTGGTTCCCAAGATACAGGGAATCCTAGTTTGGGGCCAGGTGACCGTGTGTGATTTGTCCCAGACATTATAGTTTATAGGTATATGTATTTTGTAAGATTTCAACCTACTGTCTATAAATATTTAAAAGATTAAAGCAATTCAAACATAGAATAGACGGACAGAAGACGGTAATAGAAATATCCTGGCCAGTGCACCAATGAGTTATTCGAAACTTACGTGCATTTTCACGTGCATACCGATTGACTTAACGGTGGAGGCAAACATCGTGAAGAAACCTGCACATCTGATTTCTAGATGTGTATGATGGTTGCGTTGCACACGTCCGTAGGTGTCAATCTAAATGCCCTATACGTGACCGCGGGTGATGCTAAGTGCAACACTAGGCACCCGCCGCCTGTACCTTGTGGATAGAACGGATAAATGTGCCACACGATAAGAAGAAGACTAAATAGAACTCTTAATTTAATAGAACGGTCTTTATTAAGGAACTCCTTAGACACTCTGTGGGTATAAAACCCCTAAAAAGGATTTCTAGTGATTGTAAACGTATTCTTGCAAATTAACGTTTGATTGACAATTTATTTTATGTGTTACTGTAAAACCCCGAACTACGGTAAATCCTAAGATTTACCAAATCTTTATGGTAAAAGTCCAACCGAACCTAACCTTAAATGTTGATAAATCTTAAGATATACTGGTAAAACCTAAGAGTTACCAATATACGGGCTTTCACAGTACTATAGTACACATAAAATTTTATTATGAAACTAAAATGCTTAGATAATTCTTCAAAAAAAATGGGCGTACAATACATACAGGGTATTAAAAAAAGTGCGTGGTTTCTCAGAATCTAGTACCGAATACAGGAAAAATATTGAAAAAAACCGCTCTTCAATTTTTTTTTCAATTTCCCATACAAATTCTTGATTACCAGTTCAGATTTAGTATGGGAATCGGAAAAAAAAATTGAAGAGCGGATTTTTCAATATTTTTCCTGTATTCGGTACTTGATTCTGAGTAACCCTTTAAAATTTCAAAAGCACTTTTTTAACAGCCTGTATATTACAACATACCTATCATAAGGGTAACCTATAAGATTTCATTAAAATCGGCTTGTAAATTTTCGAGAAATTGGAATTTATAAGTTTTTATGGAAGACTAAAGTATTTGTTGTAGAGAAAAGACATTTAATCCTTTAAGTGATGCAACCGAAGCAAACTTTGATCAATTTCGAATGCACAATTTTTACTTAAAAACACTTTTAACCTATTTTATGAATGAATGTTAACGACCCAGATCGTCCCCACTGCAGGGGCACGGGTCTCTTCCTATACATCAGGAAGGTTAGGCCACAGTTCACACACGGGGGCCAAGTCCGGATTGGTGGAGGTTGTGGGGCTAGTAGCCAACCAATGAATGAATGAATAAACTTTATTACACAACATAAAACAGGAAAATATAAACAGTATAAATAAAAAACAAAGTTATGGTTAGTTTCTATTACGATGCACGTGTGTTTTTTATTTTTATTTATTACTTATTATATTACCAGATACTTGCTGAAGCTAATACAACAAAAACCTCAACAGATTTATCCGTGAAATAGTCGCTCATCGTAAACGCATTACTCTAGATTACTTATCTACATTAAAGAAAACAGTCATCTAATAATCGAAAATTTCTTAAAAAGCAACTACCTATCTGAAAAAGTGATAAAAATATATATTTAAGCTACAAAAAGATAAAACATTTTCCCTCTTGAGTCAATGTATTTACAAAAATCGAGTTATACTCTTTACTCGCGTGATCGATTGATCTGATTAAGTTTGCTCTACCTGCGCATGATTCAGGGAAAAGACCACTTTGAGACATTCCTGAAATAGTTTCGTATTCATTGGTATTTAGTTTTTATTTTATTTAGCTTAAGATTCTTATAGATTTAAGGAGTTGTAAACGCACATGTGCGTTCAGAGGCACTTAAGTTGTCAAGAGTGCTTCTAAGTATTTAGGTATTGTAGAGTTTTATATAGAGCACGGTCCCAAAAATTAGTAAGTATATTTAATGTGCACTGTGGAATGAATTGTCGCCTGCGGTATTTCCGGACAAATACGACATTCAAACCTTGAAGATGAGAGCGAACTCCCATATTAAAGTCCGGCAACGCACTTGTGACTCCTCCGGTGTTGCGGGTGTCTATGGGCGGCGGTAATCGCTTACCATCAGATGATACGGTCCGTCCGCTCGTTTGCCACCTATGCCATAAAAAAAATTAGATATTAACAGTTAGAGTTGAAAAAACCGCCAGTAATAGCTCTTAGTTACATATTGACTTACACCATATTAAATAGGCAATAAATGTACGTGGATAAATCGAAAATCGTCCAAAATTTGAGATAAAATGAAAAATAGAATATGATGTATCATTGTACCACATACTTTATAATACTTTTTTTAAATTTTAAGTTTATTTTCTTTGGTAAAAATGAGATGATTTGAATAAATCCCCATATTGACGTGTGTTGCGGCATGAAGATTAGATAGCCAGGTCCCCATTGCGTTGGGGAATCTTGGTAAGCCCGCTTCCATCTTCGACATCATCATCACTTACCATCAGGTGAGATGATGCCAAGGGCTTACCAATTGAGGGTAAAAAATAGGGTCCATTCTATGCATTCGTATATGTATAGTTAATTAATTTGATATCAAGGTATTAGTAAAAGTTTTATGAACAAGTTTACATATCTACATACCCATTTTGTGATGCATAATCCTTCATTAAAGCTCTACTGTAGTCGGTTAAAAAGTAAAAGAAACAAAACAATCAAAAGAGATTTTTATCTAGTTGTAGTATCTAATATCTACCGGTTTACACCAAGATAAGCAATCTTAATTATTGTAATTAACAAGCTTAAAAATTATGTCTATAATTAATATTAACGATGTTACATTACATTATTATGTTAGGCTTTTAATTACCTTTGATTTGGAAGTAACTTTTTAAAGCTAACATTTTTTTTTCAATAATAAAAAAAACTTCGTTTGTTACCAGATCTTTGGGTTCATATTGTAGGCACTGTATCAATCGCTTTTAAAAATTTGCGCATAATTATTTCTATAGGCTATTAATTCTGCCGTGCTTACAATAGTTTTTTATGTGATAGCTGGCAAACGAGCAGACGGATCACCTGATGGTAAGCGATTACCGCCGCCCATAGAAACCCGCAACACCAAAGGAGTCACAAGTGCGTTGCCGACCTTTGGGATGGGATGGGGGGATGGTGGAATTGGGGGGAGGGGGGAGGTTGAGCCTCCGGTACCCTCATTCACTCGGCAAAACACAACGCAAGCGTTGCTCACGCCGGTTTTCTGAAAACACTTTCGAGTTTTCGTCACATTTTTGTATTTTTTTTGCGAATTATTTCACAGATATTAGTTTCCTTCGATTATTTTAAATAAGACTTTTGAATTGTGTAGCTTAGATTTAGTATTTTTATACTGCGTTATCATTTAATTGTCTTATTTATTAGCTCTTACATTATTAAATGACAAAATGGATAAAGTTACTGCTTTTATATAAATATATACTTACTGCTCTTATCGTAAGCACGGCAGAATTTGATAGTAAAAGACAGTATCGTGAGGAAACTTGCATATCTAGATCTACCTAATCTAGAGATCTAGAGATACCTAAATACAAAATGTGTAAAAACAAGTTATGAAAAAAAAGAGAACATCTTACTTTATGATGACTATAACCGGATCAATGACACGAAGAAATGGTGACCAATCGTGACATCTTTACAAAGCTTGAAATCACGGGGTCATGCGCAACTTTTCACACAAAAGGAGTTCTCAATGCGAGCTTAGAATCTTCTTGGTTTATTTCTCAACCTCTGACATTGACACGCCAGAGTTATTAAAAAAAAAACGTCGTGTCAATCTTTTTTGTTTTCGGTTTCCATTTTTGAACTTTGGCTGAGTCGTGTCGTGATCCATGAAGTTCATTCATTACGTATTAAGCGTGGTCGGAGATATAAGATCTCTTTTGCTACGGGTCTATTCGGATAGAAAAGAAATAATGGATTTCAAAGGCTATGGATGGATCCTTCTTTGGGAGCTTGTGGCGGGAACTTGCGGCATTAGTTAGTTATTTTTGTTTTAGTAACAATTTCGATAGTTTTTTTATTGAAACTCAAGTGTTTTTGTGTGGGACAGTAGAATACAATTGTAAGCTGTTTTATTGCCCTTCAATGTCCATGAAAGCATCACGAAAAGTTCTATCATTTTACTAAATTAGTGAACCAGTGATGAAACGTCAAAATACATTGTATACATTTTTGAAACGATTTATTTCTTATGTACATGATGGAATCAGAAGATTGATATATTAAATTCATTAAAAAAGGGTGGAAAAATTATTAAATAGTAAATTATTAAGTAGATACAAATTAAAGAAAAACCTTTAAAGAGTTAATTTTAGAATATTATCTAAGAGCGGTTAACATTAATAATCTCATATGGATTTCATTAAAAACATGTGTACAATTTTAAAAACCGAATTCCTACTTCAAATTCCTGGGCGAGCCGTTTCGCTGCACACAAAAAGTGTACGAACTCCTTCGAGTTAATGACAAAAGAATCTCTTTTGTTCTACGAAAGACCATGGAGAGCGGATGTCGAAGCATTCATTCTGCGAATAGGAACGTCTGCATTTTTGTACGACTTTAAATTATTTTTATTGCATAGCTTACAAGTGACAATGTTCTATAACAGAACAACTGGCAAAGAGAAGCATTTTAAAAAGAAAAGCATAAAAAGTTTAACAGACATTTGCCTCCAAGCAGGTTTGCAACATCAATAACGTAAAAGTCCAAACATCGTGGTAATCTTACACTGGAATAAAGTTAAAAAAATAAATATTTTAAAATAAATTGACAATTCACACGTCTGAATAATTTATCCAAAGCTTTGAACAATTAATCAAAGCGACAAAAAGAGAGATACAATAAATCAGGTGATTTGTCTAAAAGAGAAAACTGGTTTGTTTCTAGGTGACGCGCGTTTCGGTTTGCAAAAAAATATACATTTTCAAATCTTGTCTCTGGAATAGATCATGATAAAGACTCTTTAATCTGAGGTAAAGATAAATCAGTATGAAATAAAACTATTTTTTTTTTAAACTAAAACCTTTTACGAAAATGTTTAGATATATGCTATTTTCGATCGATTTTTAGCAAAAAATATGTTTTAGGTAATAGTGAAATTTTTACAGCGAAATGGAATGAAATGTATCTGATTTGATCTAAAGAGACGTAAGTTTGCCATAAGTAACAGACTGATATTAGAAAAAAGCATTTTATGCAAACCGGTTTATTTATATGTTTTTTTTTGTTTAAAAACGATGAGCAAAATCAATTAAATTGAAGCAAGCGTAAACTAATAACTAAGTTATGTTATTGGCCATAAAAATGTGTATGTTTTTCTAAATCGAATTTGCGAGTTCAAGACTAACTAACAACAGTACTAATTTTGACAAATTTATTATCTATTAAGGCCGTTAATTTCGACCGGTTTAGTGAATCATTGCGAAAATAGCTTATTTAAAACGAAATTTGATGATTTTAATGTTTAAATGGTGTTTTTAATGAAAATGTCGTCTTTGAAACGATTGAAACAACATTTTTATCGTTTGAAAAACTTGTTTGATTTTTAAGAAGGTCAAGCATGTGTTTTTGTAAAGTTAGATTTGTAGCAAAGGATTTCAGCATATTTTAATAACTCTAATGCTCTGTGATAACTATTGCAGTCTTAATCGAATTATGTAATTATAAATTTTATTTTATTTATTAGGCACAAAAATATACTCATGGACAAAAAAATCGAATCAAAGTTTCATGCACGACTTTTGGAAAATTATCTAAATCTAGCAAAATAAAACTAAACCAAAAGTTCAAAAACTGTGTGTTTATGATTTTAGTTTGATGGTTTTCTAGTCTTTTGCTTTTAGTATTTAGCAGTTTTGTAGACTGAGTTAAGCAACAAATCTTGAGTCGATTTTTTAGTCCACCAGTGTAGAATAAAGTTTAATTTATTTTAATTTAGTAATATCATTTCTATTCGACTAAGAAATACAATATCTACCAATAAAGAACCAGAATTAGTGCAATTTTATTTTATTTGGTACAAAAAAAATATTGTACTACTACAAAGCTTAAAATTAATTAAATAACTTAACCAACGTATACAGATCATCTTTTATTTACTTACCAATCTGAGGCTGCATTAGGTGGAGTCTAACATTTTTATTTCGTAACTAGCTTCCGCCCGCGACTTCGTCCGCGTGGACTTCAGAATCTAGAAATTTTGAGTTTTTAAGCATTCCTTCGGGAACCCTTAAGTTTTCCGGGATAAAAAGTATCCTATGTGTTAGTCGAGTGCTTTATCTATCTACCTACCAAATTTCATCCAGATCCGTTCAGTAGTTTCGGCGTGAAAGCGGAACAAACAAACAAACAAATAAACAAACAAACTGACAAACAAACAAACATCCATACTTTCGCATTTATAATATTAATAAGTGAGATGTTTTCCTTGTTTACAATAAAGTGTTCATACTTACATACAATTAAGCAGACATACATACACCCGAAAATCATAACCCCTCGCTTGGATACTCGGGCAAAAAGTTGTGTCTTGCTTCGGGCACTCTATTGTTAGCATCTGCCGGCTATTGGTGCCTAATGCAATAACCAGTAACTTATAACAATATTATGCTTGTGACTCAGATCCGAATCGAACTAAAATTTCCCAATACCATTGATAGTATAACAAGACACAGAGTCTGGATAAAGGCGATCGTACATTTGATTAAATGAATTAAATACAAAGTAATTAGGTAGGTGACTAACTGAAGACTGCTTGGTTGTTTTTTATCCATATCAAAAACTACATTTTTATTTGAGAAATGTTTGGAAAAGTGAGCAATTATGTAACAATATAACAGTCGCTTCTTTAGAGAGGGCAGAATGTAGTCATAATGTCGCATCAGGAGTCCGCGGTTTCGATTCCCGGCGGGGTCCAACTTTGTAGGACTCTGTTTGGTTGAGGGTAAGACATTTTCTGAGTCCGCCTGGCTAGCTACCACCATCTGATCTAAGTGTTCCGGCATAAAGATAAGATAGCCAGTTCCCCGTTGCGTTGGGTCATCTTGGTAAGCCCGCTTCCATCTTCGACATCAACATCACTTACCATCAGGTCAGATGATGCCAAGGGCTAACCAATTGAGGGTAACAAAATCAGCTAACGGCTCCGTCGACTAGAATATATACAAAAAGGTGTAACGCCAAAGTTTACTGTACAGTGTGACGAAACAAAAACTCGACTTTACAACAGTTGAACAATAGTTAGAACTGTTTGGGGATCATTTATCATATTTCGCGATAACGGTTCCCAAACTGTTACCTACGTTTTAAAGCTCAGACATTTAAAAGTAAGTTAAAGTGGCCATGGCAGGCTTATGCAGAATGAAACTTAACAGATTTAGGACTCGTTAATTTGGGTAATAACCCGAATAACGAGAATTGATTATAGTCATTATACTGAAAAAGAAAAGCTGATTATAAATAGCGCCTCTGCAATGCACGCCTTCTGCACGTTCCCTCGCACCGCACCAACTACGCTAAAAATGAAGCCCTGCCACGTAAACTATCCTGCTATCTAAAAGCACCTTTAAAAACAAGGTGCGTGCAGTCCTTCTCGAATTGTAGCCAGCAATGTTTTTAACTCCTCCTCCCTCACACACAACACACATGCACATACACGCACGCACGCATGCACACACACACACACACACACACACACACAGTATGTAATGTATAACACAATTAAGAAAATATTAACCTTAAAGTTTCTATAATCCAACTAATCTATACTTGTCTTCTAACGTCTGTTTTAGTGCGCAATATTGTATTTCTAGGGCAATCTGTTATTGGCCATAAATTTTGACTTTGTACATTTACTTAAGTTATTCTAAAAACGTTGTTGATTACCTTTAAATAAATAAAATAAAATAAATGAATCAAATATAAAAAAAACATATGATACAAATGACTGAAATATAAATGGCATACAAATGAATGAAGTACATATAAAAATGGTTGATTAAAAATACGTAAAAGAAAAGAAAAGCTCGAGAAATATGTAAGTACATAATTGAGTGTTATCCTTAAAGTGCTCTTGTACCAAAGTGATGTTTGAACACTAATGACGTAAACTATAGAATTTCATGTCTAAAAAAAAAAAAATTACTATATTTCCTACGATCGTACGCAATCCGAAACACAATTCAACAAATTCGATAGAAAAAAGATACTATTGTGTCCACTGTTACTTAAAACAGTTCCCAGTGTCTAGCATATCAAAAGAAAAAAGTTTGCTTTACAATATTGGTTTCGACGATATGAAGGGAACTACGCTATTACTTTGAATACTTTCATTCAGAAAAAAAAACACATAAACTAAAACGTAAATAATTCGCGTGGCCCATGAGGCGAGACTTGCGTTCAGTACTGCGCAAATAAATGCGCAGTAGCGTAGTACAACCTGGCCTTAATCGAATTTTTTTTTGGAATATCATATTTTGCTATTTTGTATCACTTTTTCCCCTTGATGAACGTATATTATAACCTCATTGCCACAACGAAATTTATAGCGCAGACTGATAACATGCATATTATAATAAATATATGCAGGGTCAAGACAATCTCCTGTATTTCATGAAACTTGTTTTGAGTTATAGCCATTCAAAGTTTACGATAGCCATAATAAACAAAGTACTTACGGCAGATATATAGTTACACTAGCTTTCTACTCACGGCGGCACTCGCAAATAATTTTAGGTTATCTGTCACACAGGAACTACTTGAACACATATCACTACCAGAAGCGGCCGCCAGTTTTTTTTTGTGGTTCAAGCTCTATACATTTTTGCCCACTCTCCTTTCCTGTTTTATGCACTTTTGAACATTCGCTTATCAATATTATCATTAATGAAAAAAATATATATTAAAAATATAAAATGAACATTATCTTCTTAACTGTTCACATCTGAGAGTTATGCTCATAAGAATAAATGAAACACATGTTCATAGCTTTCATTTAAATTTAGATTCCGAAGTGTTCGCAAACTTTTATTTTTCAACCTTCGGTTCAGAGGTGCCCAGTCTCCTTTAAAAAAAAGGCATGAAAGGCGGTGGTAACAAAATAAATATTGATAATTTTAAACTATGAGCTTAAGGATCTACAGAGTGTAAGGGACAGGTTTCCGAAAACTTTAGGGGCTTGCTCACTAGACGAAACTGAACAACTTTCCACAAGAATTTTTTTCAGGAAACGAAAAAAAAAATATCGGCTTCTCCATACAAACTGTCCAATCAAGTTTATTATTTTGTATGGAGAAGCCGATTTTTTTTTTCGTATCCTGAAAAAAATTCTTGTGGAAAGTTGTTCAGTTTCGTCTACTAAGCAAGCCCCTAAAGTTTTCGGAAACCTGTCCCTTACACCCTGTATACTAAAACATCTTTCTCATTGACATAGTCAAGTGTTTTATAAATAACCTTTAAAACACAGACATTTCTTTTGTGATCTTACAAACAAATAAACATTGATAATTAACATATATTTAAAAAAATATAATTATAATATGAGAACGAAGCTTCCAATAATATAACAGTCTTGAAAGTTTGAGAATCACAAGCGCAGATATAAAATTATATCGCAATAGACAATGCTCAGTAGGTAACTTTGGTCAGTGAGCTAATGTACTGTAAGGTTTGCCGAGTTGAGATATTTGTTCGATGATTTATACGTTTTTGATTGAGGACTTCTAAAAATGTCATTGTCATTTACTAACTCGGTGGCTCAGTGGGAAGGGCTCCTGATTACCGATGTAGGGACCGTGGGTTCGTTTCCCATTCAGGGCAAACCATTGTGTAATTAATGATCTGAATTTTTTTGGTCTATTTTTGCATAGAAATGTGTTATTTTATAAAAAAATGTGAGTCAGTGCGGCTTGCGTGGTCGCATCGATCACGCAAGTTAACTGACTACAGACACGGTCACAACCTGGATGGGTTGAACTGTTAGTGGCATTTATCTCGACCGTTTCCGTGCTTCGCAAGGCACGTTAAGTCGTTGGTCCCAGTTGCTATCGCTAGATGGCAGTCGTTAAGCCATGTCGGAGGCCTTGTAGGCGGCTTGAAAATTTCTGATTATGACAACCTTCTAACTTCTGAATCCGGACTTGGCCCCGCGTGTGTGGAGTAGGGCCTAACCTTCCCGAGTTAAGGGAAGAGACCCGTAGCCCCTGAAGTGGGGACGATATGGTTTGTTAACGATTTGAATTTCAAGCATCGTTAAGAAATTACACTGTATTTCTCGTTGATGTCTTTTGTATGGGGTTTTGAAAATATGTGGTAAAAATATGTGTGTATGCATGCAAGAAGTCATCCCACATACAAAAACTTATAATTCAAAGTATTCGAAAGTTAATAGAGTAGATTCTAAAAGTATAACGTGAATGTCGACTTCAGCGAAATGTTTTTTTTTATTTAAAAAAATTACTATGAAATATTACTCACAAAAAGTTCCGGTATAATTTTTCAAATAACTGAATAGTACTAGAATTAAGCGTTTTGTTTATTTCGTTTATACTTTTTAAGTTTCATTACAATCGGCCTGTTCATTTAAGAGAAATTAAGTTATAAGGTTTTAGTGGGGATAACTTCTCGTAGGGACTTTTACAATAAAAATCATTATTTTGATTACAAGTCCGTTTAAAATGAATATAAGGTTCGTATATACTATACGGTCTAATTACTCTGGATAGGAACTGAACCCACACCGTTCTGCTAACAGTGAGCCACGCGAGCTATTCAATAATACTTCAATAACTGAAAAATAAACAATTTCTGTATACTCTTTAACGTACTTGGCTAAGCAACCAATTTAAATGGGTCTCTGTCTTTAAAAAGTTTTTTTTCTATACAGGTTGTAAATCTAGTCGTCATTTGGACTCTTCATACTAATTTGTCCGCTCGGCTGATCGATTTGTATGAAGAGCCCAAAATTTTTTTGGCGATTTGACTATGGGTTCCTTGGGGAAAGTTGATCAGAATCAGGAGTAGAAGCACTGACTAAAATATCGGGCACAAATGAAGTAGCAGCCTATACAGGGTGTTAAAACAGTGCGTTTGAACTGAATTGATTCACTATTCAGATTTAGCGTGGGAAACTGAAAAAAAGTTTAAAGAGCGGATTTTTTCAAAATTTTTCCTGATTCTGAGTAGCTCCTTAAAATCTCAAACGCACATTTTTAACAGCCTGTATAGTGTAGTTCTGTATACAGTGGTTGTGTTACATTGCCAAGGGTACGTCTCCCCAAAGATAGGGCTCAAGATAAAGGCGATAGAGACGTCTAGCCGGTTGCCCTGGTCGGGTATCGAACCGCGTTCGGGTGCCGATACCATCGTCAGAGGCGGTATTCCAAAAATTCCCAACCACTGGGGTAGGGTGCGCAGAAAAATTTGAATTTGAATTTTATTAAATTATTGTTTAATTTTTTGGCGAAACAAAATGTTATCTATATTGTGGTTACTCTTGACTAACTAATAAATTTAATTAAATAAAAAAAGTAATAAATGCGTAAATACAGGATTATTTTTGGACCCCCCACCGAAACTTGACAGCGGCTTCTACTCATGAAACTGAGCAACTTTCCCCAAGTAACAATGGTCAATTCGCAAAAAATTTTTGGACCTTTCATTTCAATTTGATCACGTGATGGGCCTATTTTGTATGGAGATGCCCATTGCGAATTGACTATTGGTTATTTGGGGAAAGTTGCTCAGTTTCATGAGTAGGCCACTGTGATGTTTTGGTGAAGGGTCCAAAAATAACCCTGTATAAGGTTTCATTAAACCAGCTCATGCTATTAAAACTGGGGGTCCTAAGTTCCTAACCCATATAACTGAACAAGTTTCCTCAAGGAATCTATAGTCATATTTCTATTTGAGTATGTAGTTCCTTCTCATCCCTAGTACACGTTTATTGTTAAAATGAATGAATGAATGAATGAAGTTTTTATTCGCTTTTAAATAAGGTATGCAGCGTTGAGGTAGTAAAAAATGACTTAATTAGTCATATATATTGTATGATCACAGTTTAGCGACATCTTTCGTTCCTTAAGAGAACTAACAGAAAAAATATCATAATTTTAACATGCTAACCGTACAATGCGAGCGTCAGGCCATATCATTCATGTTCATACTTGTATCCATGTTCCTTTTTATTTTTTATTTTATTTTTCGGCCGCCGGGCTCAGGCAGCGCTAATGTGCCTGCCTGTATCTACGTGTATGTTTACCAAAAAGATTTTAATACTTATCGAGTTGAGGAATCGTTCGCGATTTCTTGGGAGTGAAACAGTTCTTGTAAATATAGAGGATGGACTCTACTATGTTATAATAAATGGTCTGTAAATAAAAGGTGTTAAAAAATTTGCTGGTACTATTTAAACTGGGGCTTCTACTCATGAAACTGAACAACTTTCCCAAATTTACTTCCCATAAAAGTTACTAAAAAAAAAAATTACCTCCTAATACTAAATGGGCCGATCAGGTGACCGACTTATTAGAAAAGTAAAAATTTTTTTTTCGCGAATCGACTATGGGTTCCTGGGAAAAGTTGTTCAGTTTCACTAGTAGAAGCCCCAGTTTCAGTAGTACCAGCTAATTTGTTTACACCTTGTATGTATGTATATTATACAATACAATACATATCATTGAAACGAAGCATGTATGAAACGACTCCATAAACGTCGCAACCTCCACCAGTCCGGATTTGGTTCCCGTGTGTGGAGTATTGATTCACTAAGCTTTTCGACATTTGGGAAGAAATCCGTGCAGGGGACATTATCAAGTCTGTGTACTAAATATAAGTTTAATTAAATTAGGTTTATATTGTCTTGAACATAAATTAAAATTATTTCATTTTTCAATGCTACTCGCGTTGTGCCTCTGCTTCTTGCCTTTTTTCCGGACTATGGGTTGTCTGGAAGAAATCGCTTTTAGCGATAAGACCGCTCAGATTGTCGATTTGTTTCTTTTTATTGTGTTATATGTTTGTATGTTTCTTGTATGACAATAAAGAGTATTTGATTGATTGATTGATTGAAATGAGTTGGCGACTACATTTTAGGCTTTCTACGTATCTAAGCCCTTTAGGAACAAAACAATTTGGGGTTATTATAAATATCGTCCCTCGTACGACTAAGTCTCCTATCTCATAAACTTGATTATTTGAGTTTGGACTTTATCTAATTGAAATAGGGTTGTTTTTAAAAACTTACGAAAAATGAGATAGGAGAGTTAGTCGTACGAGGGACGATATAATGTCCATAGGCGAAGATAACCGCTTTCCACCAGGTGGGCCAGCAGTCTTTTCTAAATAAAAAAAAAATATTTTTTTTAAGTAGATGCTGTACACATTCTTTTAAATCGTTACTTTTTTCTACCTAGTATGGTAAAAGCTCCTACCACTCCGAACTTGTACGTTACATTCAATGTTTCGGGAAGTTTTAGCGGAGCGAGAAGAAACGTCGAGTTCAAAAGAAACTCGCTCCAACACATTTTTTTTTAATAAATACTTAGTATCTGTAAAATGACTTATATAATTACTTAAACTATTCAAAATTTAAAATATTTTTTATTTAAGTAGATGCTGTACGCATACTTTTAAATGGTCTTTTTTCTACCTAGTACAAAGTTCCTACCACTCGGAACTTGTACACTCAACGTTTCGGGAAGGTTCTATACTTGAGCTGAAGGCTCTATACTTGTCCAAACATCTTTCTTATTGACATAGTCAAGCGTTTTATAATACCCTTTAAAACAGAGGCATTTCTTTGGGGATCTTGCACAATAAATTTATTTATTGAACCAGTTCCTGTATTATCAACTTACATTTCTTCGATAAAATGACTATCACATTTATCAAAGTTCGAATCATCAAATGATGCAACTTAACAACATTCAAATTCCTTCCTTTGCGACTTCCCGCTTGTCGTAAAAAACGCCAGGACAAATTGCACAACGCAAATAGCAAAAACAAAACGTTCTCTAATAGACAATGTTAGAAAAAACTGTGAAAATCTCAAAAAGTAACCCTTTGCCCCTGAAAATAAGGACGAAGAGAGTGGACAAAATAAAAAGGCTATAGGATGACATCTTGAGAGGTCCTGTATGGGAGAAACCATAAAATTTAGGGCTAGTTGCATCAAAAGTTTAACCAGAGTTTATTTAAAGGTTTACAATATTTGTTATGAATAAAATATGGTACCCAGTACCTTGTATTGGAAGGTTGAAAGAGTTTGTATTTGTATATGTATAAGAAAAATAATAATGCTGAAACATGGTGTTACATAATTTTATTCAACATCTTGTTCTCACAACACAATGTTGTATTTTTATTTTCCTAATATTATTTCTTAACATTAAACTACTGGCTATCTCCAACAAATAAAAAATGTACAAACATTTGAAACTTTGCTATATACGAATTGGAAATAACAGTTTATGAAGAGTTATTCACTGTATTCACAGGGCAACAACTCATAAACTTGAAGTTAATATTTTAGATAATACTAAGCATGGGACTAGAATGTTTTAATCATATTTGGACGTAGTTATGCCATATCGATCCAACTGACAAAATGTCTTTAATCTCTAACTTACTTTATGACAGTTGGATCGATATGGCAAAACTGCGTTCATTTAGATCTTTCTCTATGCAACAATCTAAACCATAGCTTAAAGAACTTGGTGCCGACGGGTCGTAACCCGACCATAGGCGCGCCAGCGCAGCCGATCGCATTACACCATTGTTTAGAACTGCACTTTCGTGCCTATATGTACGATACAACTTGAACACTTAGTACATTCAGGTAGACATAACTCAGATTTATAGACGAGGTTTAAAAGCCTTTTTTGCTGGAAAATATGTTTTTGATAGTTTGCAAGCTCGGTTACAGACGGTAACTTGTTAGTTTTATGACTTTAAATGCCTCGAGTGCAGATATAACTGGATATGTATATTAAAATTAATTAGGATTTACGACTACTTTCTTGTAAATTAGTATTTATTTATTTTATTGGATGTTTCTTGAAAACTTTGGATACTGGGTTCGCCACTAGCCCCACAACCAATCATATCCAAGCGGGTAACTGACTACATACTCGTAACCTCGATGCGTTTGACTGTTAATGGCATTTTTCTCGACTACTTCCGTGCTTCGTACGTTAACTCTTTGGTGCCGACTGCAGATGGCAGTCGTTAAGCCATAAAATTTATATAAATTATTTGTGTATAGTATTTTAAGTATAAAATGTATTTTATTGTATTTGTTATATGGGCCTCGTCGCCTGAAATAAATGAAATAATAATAATAAAATAATAATAGCAGAGAGCTTTTAGGCAGCTTGGAAACTTCTGACACTGGGCTACTAGCCCCGAAATTCCCACGAATCCGGACTTGCCCCCCGTGTGTGGATGATCCCTAGATATGGAATGTGATCCGTGCATCACTAGTGGGGACGATATGGGTTGGGAACTTACATATACAGGGTGTAACAGAAAGGTGTGATAATACTTCAAGGTGGGCTTTTACCCATCAAACTGAACAACTTTTGTTCTACAACTTTGTTGAAATCGCAAAGAAATTTTTGGACTTTTCATACAAACTTGGTTCGCCAGCTGATCGATTTGTATGAAAAGTCCAAAAAAAATTTTGCGATTTGAACAAAGTTGTAGAACAAAAGTGGTTCAGTTTGATGGGTAAAAGCCCACCTTGAAGTATTATCACACCTTTCTGTTACACCCTGTATATGTTAACAACCATCGATATGGGAAAACAATAGATGCGGCTAATATTTCACAGCAACGAAGTTGCTGATAGTGGTTTGCTCCACTATATGATCAATTCAGGTATATCTCTATGCTAATACTAATTCTTGGGTGAATTTTTAATCATACTACAAGCTGTTGGATGTCACTAACACAAAAATTTATCAACTTTATGGATTTTAATTAAATACGTAATTAGATATTAGATAGTGACTGACTCGGTGGCTAAGTGGTTAGCGATCCTGACCTCTGATCCGAGAGTCGTGAGTTCGATCCCCACACAGGGCAAACTTTTCTGTGATGAGCAGAATTGTTTGCTCTGAGTCTGGGTGTATTATATCTATATATGTATGTATTTAAAAGTATATGTGTATGTATATCATTCTCAGGTTCCCAAGATACAGGGAATCCTAGTTTGGGGCCGATGACCGTGTGTGACTTGTCCCAGATATTATAATTATTATTATTGATATAAACTGAACGACTAACCACATCTACTGTTTTTCTATACCGATGTTAACAACCTATATCGTTCTCACTGGTGGTGCACGGATCACTTTCACTTTCTTTCGGCAATTATTTCAACCCAAAACTTCATGTCGATGTTGCTCCATTGCAACGTGAAAGATGCACAAACAAACACCTTACACATTATAATATTAAGTAAGGAAGTAGAATTATTATAGGTATGGTTGCGGGCAGCGCAGGACCGGTCGATGTGGAAATCCTTGGGGGAGGCCTTGTCCAGCAGTGGACGTCATTCGGGTGATGATGATGATATTTATAAATGAAAGTACACAATACAATACACTCAAAAAAAGATGAATTCAAAAATAAAAACACTGAAAAAGTGCCGTGACTAAAAGTGAACTAAAAAGTTGAAACCAAACCTAGCCTATGTTACTTGGGATATCACAAGGATCCTAATGATAGAATACTACAAATATCTTAATCGGTTCAGCCGTTTAAAAATTATGGTGGACTAACAAACTCACCAACATACATACATACATTAACCTTAAAAACATTACACTCCTTTTTTGAGGCAGTCGTGTAAAAACATTGCGTTAGGTTTACTGTTAACAACCTATATCGTCCCCACTGCAGGGGCACGGGTCTCTTCCCATACCTCGGGAAGGTTTAGGTTAGGCCATACAACACACATGGGGGCCAACTCCGGATTAGTGATGGTGTTGGGGGTACGGGCTAGTGGCCAACCCCAGTGTCAGAAGTTTTCAAGCCGCCTATAAGGCCTCCAAATGGCTTAACGACTGTCGTCTAGCGATAGCAGCCGGCACCAACGCCTTAAGGTGCCTTGCGAAGCACAGAAACGGTCGAGATAAATGCCACTAACAGTCAAACCCATCCAGGTTATGACTGTGTCTGTTGTCAGTTAACCTGAGTGATCGACGCGACCACGCAACCCACACTGAGCCACGACCGCTTTCAACGTAAAAAATATAAAACACTTCATGATTCATAGATTTAACAAACAATTGTATTAAGTTAGGATAACAATGCAAACATATAATATCGGTATATGAAATGTACTTGTAATTTAACGGTTAGATTTTACCGTTAACTGACTTTCCGCGATCGAGTGCCCATCTATCGCCTATCAGTTTGAACGATCTAGGCGGCTATTCTTCTATCGATTGATCGAAATAAATGCCACTCGAATCTTATGAATTGCGAAGGTAGAATTTGTAATTGGTCACAACACAATGGTTCTGCGTGAATATTTAATACGTTGTTAAGTATAAAATGATAGATGCTTCATATTAAACTGTAACCATACATTGGAAGCACATTTTTGTTAATGTCCCTACAAAATTTTGAAAACGACTGTTCAGTTATTGAGTTAAGTGGCTGAAGAAGTCAAGTGACCATCTTTCGCATGGCTAAAAAATGCCATAGTACCTAAGAGATGAAAGACACAAATAGGTTTTTATATGGCATAGGTCCTAGATTTCGAAATTGTTGTTTTAGTGTTTATCGTACTGGCTATCTTAAAGTTTCCTTCTTAACAATCAGGGATACTAAAATTACGTAAAAAAAGATGTTTTAAAAAGTAGTTTGTAATAGCGACTATATGGTATCCCGCGGTTTCGCCTGTTCCTAGACAGAAGATAATAACTTATCAGGGAAGCAGTAAAATATAGATTTGATGGCCCCCATCCATTGTTCGAACCACCCACGTCAAGACTCCAAAGTGAATAGTATTTATAATATATTTAGTTCCATTATTGATGTCAATTTGAGTATTTGAAAGCTTCAATAGAATTATGGAACTCTTCTTAGCGTAGTCGGCTAAAATATTCAACTTACGAAGATGCTCAGTCTAAAAAGTTTTTATTTTATTAAGAAAAAAGTATTGCTCAGACTAAAAAAGTCTTTAATGTGAACATACATAGATTTAATAAAGACTTTTTTACTCTGAGATGAAGGAAATAAACACTCTTTAGTCTTATGATGAAGATGATTTGATTGACAGCTCGTTTATCAAAGTGACCAAAGATTATCAAAACATCTCAGACTAAAAAGTTTTTATTTAATAAAAAAAAGTTTATAAACCTCCGTTTGCTGTGGCATAGTTCATAACACAGCCATGCACCCGCTCCCCCCCGGAGCGACGATATAAAACTTCTTTGGTTCATAAAGTTTTCTTTTCTGTGCGCAAATTTTTCAAAAATGTTGTTTGTTATGTATATGTATAACCTTCTCCTTGTTGTGCCGTAGTCGGGTCGGGTATTTGTTGTTGTTTATAAGATCTAACAAAATTAGTTGAAATTATTTAAACTGAGATTTCTACTAAGAAACTCATCAGATTTGCTTCCAAAGAACCCTTGATCATTCGCGAAATAATTGGATCTTCACTCGTTGTTATCTTTTTTTAAATTGGCCGAAATGATTGAAAAGGCTTTTTAGGCTTCGCGATTTTTTATTACTAATATTTTATTACAAAAGTACACCATAGCATTACAGTATAACACCAAGACACTGGTGTCGATTCGGTGTTTACGATCAAACTTATTTGACAGAACTAAACTTTATTTAAGTGTTTTGTCTTTTTCTCTCTGTATCGAAAATACAAGGATAGTGTGCTTAAATTAAGTTTAGTCCTGTCAAATAAGTTTAATCGTAAACACCGAATCGACACCACTATAGAATATAATTAAGTTAAAGGCCGGCAACGCACTTGAGACTCCTCTGGTGTTGCGGGTGTCTATGGGCGGCGCTAATCGCTTACCATCAGGTGATCCGCCTGCTCGTTTGCCATCTCTGCCATAAAAAAAAAATAGTAAATAAGAAACATAAACAAAAGTTTATAATCAAAAGAGTCGAAAAAGGAAAAAGTTGTTTAGTTTAAATACTATAGTTTTCTCTGATTTTGTTTGACCTTTGCAAATAGTGGACAGAAATCATCTTGGTATTTAGATATTTGTTCTCGTGTTTATTATGTGACTGAGCCTATAAGGCTCTACTATATCTTTACGAATCTGGGGTTGGCCACTAGCCCCACAACCTCCACCAATCCGGACTTGGCCCCTGTGTGTGGAGTATGGCCTAACCTTCCCGAGTTAGGGGAAGACACCCGTGCCCCTGCAGTGGGGACGATATGGGTTGTTAACCATATCTTTACAAATAAGGGATTAGAATTCAAAATTCGAAAGCTTTCCAAACCTAACGCGTCACGGTGACTCATGCGCATCGCGACCATAGATCGATCCTTAATTCGAATGATTAATGATGTCAATTCTTCTGTTTGGAGATCACAGATATTCTTATTTTGAAATTCTTGCCCTGAACCACAAAAAATCTAAAAAAAGTATCCCTGAAGATATTTTAATTAAAACAATATTCCAAATTCAAAACAGCATTTTTACGGGTGTCAAATGACTCAAATTGATATCTTTAAATCATCGAAGTTTCTATTCTATTGAAAACAGTCATACCTTTACAACTTTATTAAAAATATCGATAAAAACAAAAAGTTAACAAAAAATGCAATGTCAAGTCAATCGAGCGTTTTATACAGCGTGTTACAAGTGTAACAATATGTATGTATAGGGTGTTTTGTGACAGCTCGTATACCGGAGAACGGCTATCGCGAGACAAATCGACCGGAAAGAGAGAGCGAGACAGCGAACATTGTTTGCAATCAAAAACGAACTTTAAAACAATAGAATTATGGTTAAAATTTCATCTACATTGCTCGCTTATGATGCAATTTGAAGCGACAGATGATTTTGAAACTAACCCAGTTGTTATATGATAGGAAATAGAATGGCTGTTTTGAAGGGAGTTCTATAGTTGTTTTTGACACTTGATTTCATATTAAAACTGATCATAACATTATTTTATTGTATTTGATGTACTGCACTAAGGTTATTGAAGTTATGCAGTTTATAGTGTACAATAATTTTATTTTATTGCTATTAATAGCATTGGCGCTGTTATTGCTGTCTTTGTAAGGTGTTACAAAATAATACGTTTTGAAATTAAGTACTTACACTATATGTATAAAGGGTGGAATTGTATTAGTTACGTTCCCGTTAATTGTGGCTTCTACTCATGAAACTGAACAACTTTTTAAAGTTCTTTTTCAAAAAAAAAATGAATTGAAAAAATGACCTATTGTAATTACCAAAAAATTTAACGGTTAATTTGCGAAAACCGAACCTGGTAAGAATCGTTCAATTTAATATTGCTGAAATTGTATAGGCTATGTATTCTTTTATTAAAAGCATATTTGATTCTTCCAACCAATTTATTCAATTCCTAATCGGCTCTTAAAAAGGAGGTTATGTGTTTGACAAACGGAATGACCATGTCATGGTACTTAATAGCATGGAGAAAGTATGGCTGTTGAACTATCGGTTTGAGCTTTTGAACAAAATGTAAATATTTGTTTCATACAGCGAAACCTGGGTAACTGGGACATTAAGGGACCTGCAAATTTGTGTCACTTAAAGAGGCATTCCACTTAACTAGTGTCTCAGATATCCGGGTATAAATAAATATCTGTCTCATTTACATATACAGAGGGTTCCATTAATAGGGGTGAAAGTAGAGGTTATTTCAGTTATAGAGGTGCGATTATTAAATAGAAGACACAAGAAAGTCCCAGTTAAAGAGGTAATAAACTGATATTATCTCAGTTACAGAGGATACTACCCATGAAATTCAAAGAAACAATTTAGTAAAAGTATTCTTTGAAATGTAGTCTCAGTAAAAGAGGTAAAATATACTCGCTGTCTCAATTATAAAGGTAATTATGACGAAAGAATCGAAAGAGCTAATACCAGATATAGAAGTTTGTTTTGACCCACTAACAGAGGTAATTCAGTACAAAAGTGTCGGGGCCTCAGCATGAGTACCAGCTAGAGGATTCTCACTTAACCAGGTCCCACTTAACCAAGTTTTACAGTATGTACATAGGTTTAATATGTATATAGATCTCGTATTTTCTCAGACAAAAAGTCTTTATTTCTTCACATTTAAAATTTATAAGAAATTGTTTTAATTAACACGCGACGCAAAAGACTGTTACAATAGGGTATTTTACTCTATACAAGAAAAAATCTAAAACTGCTTATTTACTGTGGTATTTGTAATAAGTTATCGAATTAATATGATTTCAATATAATAAAATGAGAAAAAACATTTTATTTTTGATTTACAAAAATCTAGTTTTTTAATCTGTTATTCAAATATCTGAAACGACAGCCGCCATGCTGGTTGTCATGTGACGTCAAAATAGTGGTAAACAATGACATTTTGTTCGCAATATGTGTCAAAATTTTTATACAGAGCTGTTTTGTTTACTCCTGAAATGACGTCACGACCTAAACATCATGGCGGCTAGCGTTTTCGCGCGCTAATTGGGAATGGTAATTTAAAATGTGTTTTTGGGGTACTTAAAGGTTTCAAAAAAATGTTAAAAAAATATTTTTTACTTTTTCCCACGTAATGATCAATTTGAGATACTTTTCAAAAAATGGTGAAATACCCTATTTGCAATACATTTGAAAAACATTACCATCTGCATATGTTCAGTAAAAAGCTTTCGGCTTTTACCATGTCACCTCACCCCTTTACTAAAGACATTTTTTTTTAATAACAAAAAAGACGAAATAAACAAGATTTTATTTTAAAAAAATTACGTCAATAAGGCGGAACGCGCCAACTACAAGGTGTTTTACAAAATTCTCACAAGCGAAGCCAAGTCAAACTCGACTAATGGTAAACGATATACAACCACACAAAAAAGAAGGAATAATAACAGCCAGACTCACATGGTGTGCGGTATACGCATGCGTATAGTAGGGCGTCATGGACATGAAGTTCGAAAGTTTTTTTTTATAAAATCAAGTACCTACTACTTACGTTTTTTTTATTGGAAAACAACAAGAAACCTGTTTTCCTTCTACTTTTGAATTTGAAGCTAAATTTTACGCAAGCAAAGCCTGAAAAGCTTATTCTACACTGGTGGACTAAAAAATCGACATAAAATCTGTTGACCGACTTTTGAAAAAAGAACTCAGTCTACAAGTCTACTAAATAGAAAATACAAAAAACTAGAAAATCACTAAACTAAAATCATAAAGAGTAAACACGCAGATTTTGAACTTTTGATTTAGTGTTTTTTTTGCTAAATAGAGTTATTTTTTCAAAAGTCGTGCCACAAACCTTGAGTCGGTATTTTTGTCCATGAGTATAGTTAATGCATACCTTAACTGTCAACAAATAAACAAGCTTGTTTTATTTAATTCAAAATTATTTTAATATTATGTACAATATGATTGAAAAACTTTTGCGGTCATTTCTATTTAATTAATATCCAAACAAGAGTAAACCGTTGAATGTCCAAAAGTGAAACTAGGTTATAAACTAATATTATATTTAATGTTAACTCGTTGAAGCTTCATTCATAAAACTAAATTACGCTTCATTACCGATAAATAGGTATCAATAAACCGTAAACTCTCAATTTAACTGACTATAGAAAAGGTCAAAACCTGGGTGGGCTTCATATCTCGACCGTTTACGTATTTCGCATTGAATGTTAAGCCATGGGTGCCGGTACTATCACTAGATGGCAGGCGTTAAGCCACGTCCGAGGACTTATAGACGGCTTGAAAAATTCTGACACTAAGGTTGGTCGCCAGTCCCACAACCTCCACCAATCCGGACTTTACCCCCATGCGGGGATTATGGCCTAACCTTCGGAAAGAATCTGTGCCCCAGAAGAGGGGATGGTTTGGGTTGTCAACGAAAATACACGATAAATTATGTAGTAACCTTTTAGTATCATATTTATACTGACACACAAACACAAAAAGACTTGTTTGATTTAGAAGCCTGTGTTTAAGTATTAAAGGATACCATTACGCCTTTTTTGTCAAAATAATGTTTATATATTTGTTTTGGTTGCCACAAAACCTTCTCAATTACTGTTACAACTTATGCATTTTATACAGGGTGTAACAAAATTGGTGTAGGACCCGTTAACTGGGGATTCTACTCATCGCACTGAACAACTTTTGTTTTACGACTTTGATCAAATAACAAAAAAAATTTGGACATTTCATACAAATTGATCTTCTGTTTTGCCATTTTTGTATGGAGAGTCCTTTGCGATTTGAGCAAAGTCGTAGAACAAAAGTTGTTCAGTACGATGAGTAGAATCCCCAGTTAACGGCTCCTAAACCAATTTTGTTACACTAGAGATACTTGTTTCGATGTCCTCGTCACAATCTTCTTATCTCTAGATAAGAATAAATTATTTACATACATTTATCACATAAAGTATATAAAATAGTGTCATATACATACAGTATGGACACTCCCTGCCGCTATCTGAAGGCAACCTCACCCCCTGCGGGTACCATCCGGTGTCGGTCCATACAGTCGTCACTCAGTTGTCTCGCTCACTTCTACGTGTTAGAAAAGGAGGTCGTAGTAGGTAAATAACTCGGACAATTTGTATGGAGTGTCCGGGACTCCTGAAACTAAACAACTTTTGTTTTAGAGTATGCTGTGATTGTTGTTAACAACCCATTACATCCTCACTGCAGGGACACGGCTCTCTTCTCATAACTCGGGAAGGTTAGGCCATACTAAACACACGGGGGCCAAGCCGGCCAAGTCCCAAGGCCAAGTTGGTGGTTGTTGGGCTAGTGGCCAACCTCGTGTCAAAAGTTTTCAAGCCGCCTATATATAAGGCCTCCGACATGGCTGAGATTGCAAAAAAATATTTTTCGATTTTTAATACAATATTACAATATAATATCTTGTCCGGCATCCCCGATTAAGCCATTTTGGTGTAATCGAGAAACATGTATATTACATGTCTAATAATTAGTAAGATTACATTAATTTGATATTTACCTACATACATAAAACGATTAAAATTATTACGACAAAAATGTACAGTTTCCAATCAAGTTATTATTGTTTATTACTATTTAATAAGTAGTAAACTATTAAACGCAAGATTAATTAGCTTTATCTGCACTTTAATAAGTCGTAAAATTTTCTTCCTGGTTCAAAATAAATATAAATATATGTACTCGCAATATTAGGAAAGGTATCAAATTATTATTTAATTTTTGCCAATTCAACGCTTCTTGTTAGACTATTCATTTTAAAAAGAAATAAAAAAGGCACTGGCATGAATATGTATAATATGTAGGTATACATACTGCGCAAACGCTTCCCGAAACGTTGGGTATACGAGTTCCAAGTGGTAGGAACTTTCAAAGGAGAACGTCATCTTTCGCAATTTCGACCATTTTTTGAACAAATTTTCGTTTTTGGCATTACTTAGAAAAAAGAACTGAGATGACTAGCGAAAATGAAAATTATCTCACTTATGAAAAAGAGTAAACTTCACAGAACAAACAAATAACAAAATTCACAAAACATACTGTTTCTTTTTAAATTCACACGTCCACAATATCACTACAAGTATTGTAACAACGGTGATTTTGAATCAACTCATTCAGCCCAAACTATTAATCACGCCCCGTAATAACATGTCTTACGAAAAAACATACAAAAAAGCAACCCAGAGGCGTGCCACAGAGTCTATAAAAACAATTACACACGGTCAGACGGACATAATTGAATTATTATTACTAAATCATCGGCTAACTGAATAATTGGCGGTTTGAACAGAGCGGCATGTAATTTTGTGGCTTTCCGTAGCCACTTTAAAATGATTGGTTGAAAAGAGTTTGTATGTGATACTGTTATTATTTGGATTGTAACTTTTTGGGCTATGTGGTTTTTAAGCATATAGTGTTAAAACTCTTTGGTTTTATCTTCTTTTTCATATATTTTTAAAAACAAAAAGAAGTTTGTTGTAGTTTTGGATACTGTTTCGGTTAATTTTTTTATTTGGCATTCCACATCTCATTAAAGGAGTGATTTTGTCAATGTCAAGTGAAAAATGGGAGAATCCTCAATAAAAAAAATGGCGAAACGCCAATGACAAGTGAAAGACACGGCTCTAAGGGTGATGGACACTTAAAGACGCTCCACGTGGTGGTTTGCTGCTGGAACTCGGAAAACGGAGCTGTCTCCCGAGTCAATCCTCTTCTTATGACCGCTTATCACTGAATCAGAATCACAGCTATTTCCCCATCACAAAAATGTGTTGAAGCTACTCTAAAACGGAAATAATTAAAAAAGAACTCAACAGACGTGTGCTCGGTACGGAGTTCCGGCAGCAACCCTTGGTTAATTTTTATGCAACTGTGAAAATTCTACGTCATCTCAGCTGACTGACAAAATCTTTGATTTTTTTTAGTCTGTCTGAGTCAAGTAACTTTTAAGTTGGACCTATCTTTGGTCTGAGAATTTGCACGGGAAACTTCTGTCTCCGCAACTTTTTTCATCAAGTCAAGGATTATAACAAAGTCGCCTGGTTGTCGCATTGCCACGACCCCGCACTTCCATATAAGCCCTTAAGTGGACCAGACACTATCAGTAATAATGACAGTATTTTTACATCAGTATACTGACATTCCATCGTTTAGTATGCGTCAGACCATCATTTCAACCACTACACTGTAAATACTGTCATTATTACTGATTGTGTCTGGTCCGCTATAGACTTGATGCAAGAGACAAAAAAGTTGCGGCGATTGAAGTTTCCCGTGCGCGCATAGCCTAACGCTACTGGCTATAATCTCTCTTTTACATGTTTAACAAATGATTATTTTAATCATTATGTTGCAACCGTTACAATATTTCATATTGATATTCTAATATTACTAATCTCTTTTGATTGACATCGATATAAGACTTCCGTTGAGGTTTTAAGCTATTAATGGTTTCCTATATTACATACACGTATACAGGTTGTTTCAAAAATTTTGAACCGTAAAAATGAGAGTCCAAAAATAGTTTTTTTAATATAGTTTTAGCAAAGTCGTAGAATAAAAATGAGTAGAAACTGTGGTTAACTGATCCGATACTTTTTGTTATAACTCGTTTAATATGCCTTTAATTTTTATTTATTTATATATATTCGTTTTAATCTTTTCAAAATTGCTTATAATATTATATTATTTAATTAAATATGTAATTGTTTAAAGAAATAACTCACTTCGCTAATGTTCATAATAATATTATGATGTACCTATTCTTGTGTACATCAACCATAAAAATAATTAATACTACCGATAACGAGTTTTAACTTACGTTCTGTTATCTTGTTACAGAAAATGACATCGGAGTAGAAGTCAAAACAGAAGTAAACATGGGAGATGAAACAACAACAACGGATCATCGAAATCATCATCACAAAGCCACTGAAAGTTGTAACAGAATACCAACCTTAGAAGACCTTGAAAACGAAAGAAAAGATATAAACGTCATTAAAGAAATAAGAATGGTTATTAATCCATATCTTAGCAAAAGACCAAATTACAATGTATTCGAGAAGACTTTCAGCGTCAGAAGTCAAGTACCAAAACGAAATAATTTGAAGAAAGAATACAAATTCTACAACTATTGTTTCCTTAGTGTGATATTAAGTTTTGTATTAGGATTAATATTAGGCATTATTCTAATGGGAACAGCTAAAACACAAGTAGCTGATCCCCAGTCTTATCCTACTAGAGCAACTAGAAATGATTCAAGTATCACAACAAGAAATTTAAATTCACTCAAAGTTGATCGTGAACAAGTAAATATGCAGAACGTCGAAAATGATAATAGAAGATTGAAAAAGAATGATAGATTTTCAGCTGTAACCTTTACTGGTGATGCGCATAAGTATAAAAAAGATATATACCCAAAAGGTTTGACTGAAGATATGAAAGATATACTGAAAGATAATAAAGTATCCAGCCATAGACATACTGTATTAAATGTAAATAATAATATTAATAATAAAAGTTATGTTCCTAATGGTGATACGGTTTTATATGAAAACGTTTTTTGGGGTCCAGAAGTGGAAGATTCAATGCCTCAAGGATATGGCGAGAACACAGCCGAAATTTGGGAGAAATACGTCAATCAAAGCGAAATAGTGAAAATGCAGACCGGATGTGGTAGAATGCAAAACCGACTTGTAACTTTTAGAGATGGAATTCAAGCGTGCGTTAGATACAGACAAAACACTGATCAAATACAAGGTGAAATCTTCAGTTTTTATGTTGCAAGATTACTTAATTTGACAAATTTAGCACCCTCAGTTGTTAAAGTTGTCGATTTGAAAGATAAACTGTGGAAAAACGTTGCCGGCGACATAGCGTCAGCACAATGGAACACAAACCGAGCTGTAGTGCTGACTCAGTACATTCCTAGTCTAGAATTAGCAACAATTCCTGACGTCTTCAAACCATCAAACAGACATTTGAATAAGAAAGATATTCTAGAAATTTCTACTAAAGAAACTGGCGTAGAAGAAACAAAAGAGATTTTAATAGAAAAATTAAAAAAGAAGAACGTAAAGATAAAGAAAGATGACAAATCATTTAATCACATCGACATGAAATTGAATAAGAAAACCATAAAATCCTTTGTGGAGCTAGCTCAGTGGTCAGATTTGATTATTTTCGACTATTTGACGGCAAATTTAGATAGAATTGTGAATAATCTATTTAATTTCCAATGGAACATAAACATTATGGATGGACCAGCGCACAACTTGGCCAGAAAAATGGACAGTGGTCTCCTTTTGTTTCTGGACAACGAATCAGGATTACTGCATGGATACAGATTATTGAAAAAATATAACGTGTATCACAGTCAAATGTTAGACAATTTGTGCGTGTTTAGAAAAACGACTATTAGTGCTTTAAAAACCCTTCATAGTTCACAAAGTGTTGGTGCTAAATTAAGTGATATGTTCCATAAGAAAAACAATGCAGTGATTAGAGATATATTACCAATTCTACCGGAAAAGAATGCTAAGATACTGCATGAAAGAATAGGTAAAGTTTTAAGTCAAGTCGAAAAGTGTGAACAGATATTTGGTAGTTGATATTGTTTTTAAAATATCGGTCACATCGAAGAGATAATGGTTTTTTTATGTCACTCCACATCGAGTCACTTCGCAAATAATCTTCAATCCCGAGCTAGCTATTCAAGTAGCTAGTTATTACTTATATCGAGATTCCCTATACATTATACGATATATCATTGGGAATCCCTACATAAGTTGTTGGTTTGAAAACCCTTAAAGGGTTCCATGTCGTCTAAAAAAGTGCCAAAACATTGTTACTAAGCCTACATCCTCAGTCTGTATAGCAAGGTATCACAGGACTGTATTTTCTTAACTTTAATATGTAGATAAAAAAATTAAGATTTCAGAGAATACGTTTTTATTATGATGAGACTTAAAACACTTTTTAATACGACTTTCACGATCGGCTTTTTTAACCGACTTAAAAAAGGAGGTTCTCAGTTTGACCTGTATGTATGTTTGTGCGCGATTATCTCGCGTTTGGCTGAACCGATTTTAATGCGGTTTTCAGAAAAGTATTTGTTACATTTAGGAGTTAGGATTATAAAAAAAGGAGGTTTTTGTTAAATTTATTTCCAAAATCCACCATTCTTTCGATGTGATCATGATATAACCATGCAAGTGATATATAAATTTAATATTTATTAAGCATTTTTCGAAACCAAATAACCGTTTATTTATTAGTAATTATCAAATAAATTATGTAATATAAAAGAAAAGTTTTGTGCCAGTTCAATATTGAAGTGATATTATTATGATTATGACTTTTGTGAATTTTGTAAATAATTTAAAATAAACTTAAGTAATTTTAAACATCTTTGCCTTGTATGTATATTTTTATAGTTAGCCACAATAAATATATTTACCTTATATTATTACCTACAAAATAATCTATTATTTTTGTCATATCATATTAACATTACAAAATTGTCATTAAAATTAAATGCTGATCTTAATTACAATAGAAAACTGAACAACTTTCGTTAGTAAATTTATGGATAAAATGTTTTTTTTTGCGAATTTAATGGTCAATGTGCTATGGAGGTTTCTTGAGGAAAATTGTTTCGTTTCAAGAGTATAAACTACAGTAAAAAAATCCGTGCGGGGCAGTGGTCCAACTGCTCTGTCCAAATAATTGGACTACGGGCCTTTACTAGGCGTCTTGGTCCAATACCCATTTTCGTAGTTGTACTAACAACCCTGCTTCACAGTCCCGTGGTCTAATCTTTAAAACGCTAACGAAGAAAAGAAAAATATCTCTAGAAAATGAGAGGACCATTGCCCCGCACCGAAATATTCTTCAGAACCTATGTATACGGATCTCTACTATTTCGAAAACTTTATATACAGTTTGTAAATATCCCTCTCACTCATAATTCTGAACAACTTTTTACAACAAATCCTAAGGGAATTCGCAAATAGTTTTTTCGTCATTTTCTTCAAAACATTTAGTTTATAGGCCACCTTTGTATGGGAAATTGAAGTTTATTTTATGAGAAAACTGGAGAAAAGTTATTCAGTATATAATGACTGAAAGACCACTTTTAAGTTTCCGAAGTCTTTTTACTTATATTCTACTTTGTGTTAAAAATTGTACGATTCCTTGACTTTCAATTCATGGTTAGCTGTGAGCTTTAAAAATATGTAAATAAATGTAAAATATATGTAATTATAATAAATAAATGAACTCCTAAATGCGAAGTGTCTTTGTTATTTATATGTTTTGTTAGAAACTCCAATGGCCATACATAAATTACTAGTTAAGGCGAAGTTTCACACTACTTAATTACCTACATCAAGAATTTCAAAAAAATCTGTTTAAAAAGGCTACTCGGTACTTACTATAGTAACTCCTCACTGCCATTATAGTCTAGCCCATTTAGGCTTGAGGAATTTTTGTAGCCCAAAATACAATATTTTTCAGGTACAAGAGATTGTTATAAAATATCTGAAAACTCAAAATATGATCTCCAATTTTCTGATCCTAAGGTAACAAATTAAAAAAAGACACCCGAATATTCTATAATCAAGCAATAAAGACGAATTATTTTATCCATAAACCCGTTTTATATACAGTCGAAAAATTCAAACGGAAAATGACAGCATTTTTTCCAAATAGGTAGCAGTGTATACTTCTCGGAGGATATTTTCGTCTACATATTATAAAGTTCGTACCGCTTGGAACTCGTATTTTAAGAGGCATAAATGACTTTGAATAGAGTAGGTAAATATATTTACTATGTTTGCATTTTAAATCCACATTTTAATTCAATTTACTTTAAACATAAAAACAAAACTTAGATTTTTTTACGATTAATTAAATAAAATCTTTTTTAAGATACTTTTCAGAGTTATTTTTTTGTATACCTAATACGAGGATCCTGGAAATCGTTCGTACCCAAAGCTTCGGGAAGTATTAGCAGAGAGAAAATAAATATCGGGTCTAAAAGAAACTTCAAATAAAAGCCAGTAAGAATAGTCTTGCCCTTAACAAACTTCATTCAATATTCCGTGCGCGACCGCCTACCGGGCATGGGCACCATAATCCCACAACTGGTGGTTTCCATACAAAACTCCCATACATACCCATACAAAATAAGCACATTAAGATGCTAAGGGACAACGGTAATTAACCTATGCTTCACTCCTGATGGCTGGTTGTGACCATTCATATTAATGGGTATAGAATACAGATGGTAAGTATGTTTGTTTGAAAAGCATTCACTCGATTTATAAGAGAGATCATTGAAAATGTTGAGACACATCCTAGATGATTGAGAAAATTGTTGCATCGTACAGGGTCCTTATGAAATACCTGAATAAAATTTAACCACGGCTTTGACTCATTAAACTGAACAACTTTCCCCAAGGCACCTATACTCAATTCGAAAAAAAAAAGATTTGGACTCTTACTAATCGATCAATTTTGTATGGTGAAGAAAACACGTGGATTATGACTTTTAAATAGGCTTTAATCTTCCTTTGACACAAGAAATACACTCATTTTTAATATATTTGTAACTGAATATTGAATACTGCACAGCGCTATTTCCAATTAACTGTCTCACTTGAAATTCAAAAATAGACTGACGCGCACTCGCCACCATTTCCCTCGTGCAATGCTCTCCCCTCTACTTTGACCTGTGGCGCCCTCTGTGCGTCAGTCGATCTTCAAGTTTTACATTACTTGATTTACTCTTTATATTATTTTTAACTGTAATTATATTATGTTTTGATAATATTAAGCAACAATTATAGTGATTATTTACAGTACAACAAAATATAGCTAACAGTCGGCCATCCGATTCCAACGAACGACCTCGTACGTATTTTTTTATGTAAAAAAAAAAAGACTACAAACATATTCTATACATAGAAACCTTATACACTGAGTAAGTGTCCTAATTATAATATTTTCATTTTATAACAACATTTATAACTAAAATACTTCTCATTATTTTAATAAATAATTTCGTATTTTTCACTATCAAAAAAAAAAAAAAACAAGAAATGTTCCTCTTAAAATACAATTTACACGAAATAATTTTCTCTCTTGACACTAATTTTCAATCTTACGTTCATGAACAACATGCAGTAATTTCGAAAATATGACATCACATTTGTAAAAAAAAAAACAATTTTAGTACAATATTATATCGTTTGACAGTTCAATAAAACTAAGTTAATGATAAAGTGGAAAACACCGTATTAATAACAGGACCTGTTTATCCTGAATACCGTAACATCCATTTGGCAATAGGCACCATTCGTCCTGAATACCGTAACATCAATTTGGCAACAGGCCCCGCTCGTCCTAATTACCGTAACATCAATTCGGTAACAGGCCCCATTCATCCCGAATACCGTAACATTAAAGCTTCAATTTAAGTCATATACTACATGATCTTTAATTATGTATAGATATTTAACATAGTCCATAGTCCAACTTAAACAAGGTTCCTAACACTTTGAACTCGTTTGCCTAGAAAGCGAATAACATATGTTTTTTTTTTAAATAGTAAATTTCACAACTTTAAGGGGAATGTGATAATCTCTTCTCTTATATTATGGTCTAATAAAACAGGCGACTGTCATTGAAATATTGTGTTTCTAAACAGTATCTTCTGCCGATCATTATCTTTATACATTTTAAATCCTCCAATATACTCAGGTATTCCTTATTAATATTTTATTCACTTTAATTGAATTCTCAATTAAAGGAACATAAAAATGACAACTAAATATTTTGATAACTTGGGTAGCACTTAGGAAGTGGTGCCTTATTTCAGTCAAGAAAACAAATAATCTTTGGAGTCTATGTGGAAATTATACACTCTTTTGTTGTAGTTTATGTAAAGAAATATTATTATTACCAAAAGCAACCAAGTTCGTCAGACATAGCTAACCTTTTAATGCATTATGAACCAACCCAGTTATTTTTCCGTTGCCTTAAAGCATAACACTTTCTGCTAAAGTGGTTTAGGGAAATAATAACTAGATACTGGAGTAGGAGATACGATCGGTTTCGGAAATAGAAACTTCACTTATTAACAACCAATGAATTAACTTTAAATTGTGGGTATCAAATATTTACTCAAAACAAGTTGAAGATTAATCACATAAAACAATGACAGGGTAAAACCCTTGATTCTTTCAGACAGTTTTAAATAACATAATAGTATTGGAAGTGTCATTTCTCTTCCTTCGCGACTAATTAAGATGTGAAGGACAATGTCACAAAAGGATTAACGAAGAGATAGGAGCTTTGCATAATAATGCGTAATACGTTAATATAAATAGCATCTAAATAAACTGTTGGTAATACATAATATTGCATTACTTAACCCTGTTTTCTTTAATCTGAACAACTGTACACATTGAGTTGCATTCGAGGTTTCACAGTAAATATTTCCCTTATATTTTACATAAACATATGAACGTATTTTATTATCAAGAAACTTCAAATCCATGGTTTACAATTTGACTACGAAAGGACTATATTAAAATCAAATATGTGTAGACAATTGAAGATTTTATCTACGAATTATCCTCGAGTGGTTTCCGAGGTAATTCTAATTATAATCACGATTCTACCCGAAGAGTTTTCTTTTTATGTAATATCAATATATTATCCAGAACAAATCACACTCATCTGACCCCAAACTAGGAAAGTAAAAACAGTAATTGTACAGTGCATGAGTTTTCTGCATAGTGCTTTGCCAATTAGATAATTTAGCATATCAAGACGGATATACTATACCACAGACATCCCTTGTGACACCACGGTTAAGTTGGGCCACACGATATAACAGATCTGTTATACACCAAATCAGTTAAGTATACCTATACGATAAATTATAGGTACCGACTTGCTACTATAACTTAATTTTCCGACGAAACATTATTAATAAAAACACAATAGTTTTAATAGTTAATGTTTTTTTTTTCTTTTCAATTAATTTTTGTTTTTCTTTTCATTTGAATCTAACAATAACCAAAATTATGTATAATTATTATTTTTCTGTTTTGTTGTGCAATAAAGTGTTGTCATTCATTCATTAAAGTACTTATGTTTTAAATATCATTCAAATCTCAGGGAGCCTCTTTATATATTAAATACCACAGTATAAGGACATTATACAATATGGTCACTCCCTGCCGATCTCTGAATGCTACCTCAGAACCCCTGTGTGACCGATGTGTGACCATTTGTCAAGGGGTTGTCAAACCAAAGCACAGTATAATAACCAAAGACAATGAGGCCTAATTATTGAATCTCGATTCAACCATAGTTCATCACGCACATATTTACATGTGTACAGACATGAATGTCTATGTAGTAAACAATGGCGCGAAATCTGTATGAAATGTCCGGGGTGTGATTAAAAACATAACTGTGGTCATTAACAACACTGCGACGACGTCACTGACTTAAATATCAGTCAGCTGTCAACCCACAAAGTAAGTGGAAGTTTACCTCACAAAATATACAAGATTAGAATGATTACTCTTCCACCGATCATATCTTTAAACCTACTAACATACTAAATGTGGCGTACAAAACAACTTTGTATCCTGTAGTACCCGTGCTTGAATCTACCAGTCACTACAATGGCATCAATAAACACGAACGTATATTTCCCGTAGATTCGACTAACTACATATTTATGTATCACACTAATTATGCCTAAGAGGCTGAGAATCGATAAATATATGTACTATTAACAATACTCGATAACATTTTATTGTCATAAGTTGTGCAAATTATTTATCTTTGTTGGTATATTTTTTTCATATACCTACGTAAAGGTAAGCCCTTTGTTGTGTACTTAATAAACCCATTTTAAATTCAAAACGTGATCTTGTAATAAATATACAACATCATAATCATAAAATAATAAAAATAACACGAGAACAATTAAGTTCAAAATAATTTTATTTACATTTATTATTTTCTAGGTCCATCATTAATTTTCGTAGTGACAGACAGGTTCCAGCCCCTTTCACACTGGCAAGATTTAAACAGACTATGCTGCTGCCATTGAAACGAATTAGAGAAGTCCCATACAAAGGTGTTACAAATTTCTAATGAGGAATATGAAGGGCTTTGTCTTTTAAGATGTTTATTAACATTTACAAATTACAATGATTTTATTTTATTTCCTTTTTCAAGAGGATATGAACTGCTTTATTTGTAAAACCGATTTTTGTAATCGATTACTTTAAATATAGCAACCGTTTCACCAAGCCAAATTTATTGATAGGTATTGTTTAAAAATTGATCTGCATTAGGAGTATATATTTTTTTAACTTTACTTTTAAATGTTATGTCTCTTCTTTTTTTGTTCCTGTTCTATCAGTCAACCGTTATTATATTTTTACTAATATAGTTTTAAAATGGTAATAAGTCATTAATTCAACATTCATACCAAAATACGTATGAATATTGTAAATATAATGTATTTTGCAAGTAGGTAGTTTTTTTTTTTTTTTTTTTAATTATCAAACTGACAAATATTTGGATATTTAGAGCAGCTATATCTATTATGTTGTTTAAAACTATATGAAACTATACCATACGTTTATCACCATCAAAACAAGACCCAGCATTTATAAAATTTATATTTTCACCATGAGAGTATGGTCTACTACACATTAAGAGTCCTTTGTGGGCAAATACACTGTTTTTCTTTCTGTTTTTGTTTGTTTGTTTGTAAACTCTTTATTGCACGAATATGACAAAAATACATAGGCATAAGTAACAAAACATATACAAAGGCGGACTTATCCCATAAAGAGATCTCTTCCAGTCAACCTTTTGATCAATCGAAAGGAGAATAAGCAAAGAAAGCACGTAAATAAATGTAGGGGTAAATGAGAAGAAATGCTTGCAAGTGAACAACATCCAGCAAAGTGAACAACTTCCATCAAAGCGAACAACTTCTATCAAATTAAACAAATTATCGCAAAGTAAACAACTTCCACAAAAATGAACTACTCCCCTATACTTGGACAGTTTCTAGAAAACGCTTCAAATCAAATCAATGAGCTATCCTTCCCTTTCATACATTTATTTAATTATTTTGTTTACAGTAGGTAGGACCTGGCAATAGCTATAAAAGAACTTTACGTTTATTGTATAATAAATACGATATCATAGGCCTCTCAAGCAACATGTCTTACAACAGCTGGTATGACGTATTTACTTTACTCTGTCGAATCGGTGGGTATTTTGAAATTATAATTTTAATAATTAAGAATAAAGATTGCGGGGTAAACACCAAATTAACGTTAACAGTGCAATTGTTATTCTGCAATGCTGACAAAAGAGTGCATGGTTGCACGTTGTGATTATCTTCTTTTTGAGACAGTCGAAATTATTTACCTCTGATGTAAAAATAAGGCATAGTTTTATTCGTCTGGTCTATTGTATACAAAACTATATCAAGCAAAGTTTCACAGACTACGTCTTTAGGTTTTTTTAAACGTCTTAGATCCCAAACAAACTTATAAAATTTAAATTCAGTTTTTGTATTTGAATAACATTGCACACAGAAAGAAGGTAAATAAAGTCATCAATAAGGAAATAATACACAAAAGGTACAGGTTATTTCCACAAGAAATTTCTTCCAGCAGACCTTGGACAGTGAAAGGTGTATGTATATAAATGTCAAAAAGGACGTATAAAAACAAAATTATCTGTACAGGTGAATCTTTGATACAGTGCCTAAATAAAATAGCTTACTCATTATGTATAGGTATGATTAATTTGCTATAAATTAAATTTATATTTGGATGTTGAATATCGTGGTGAAATTGTATACATCAAGGCTGAGTTTATAGACCTTATCACTGCTTGCCTTAACTGTATTAAACTACGGGTAAATCAATGGATTTGGAAATAAAATTCAGTATACTTCTAAGCTGCAAAATTCTCACATTTCGCCTACGTCTCTGGCGGCACGGCATTTGCCGCGGTGTAGCAGCTCGTCCTACAGCCACGCTCCCGGCGCGATGTAGAAGCTCGTCCTACAGCCGCACTCCCGGCGGCACGGTGCGATGTAGCAGCTCGTCCCACAGCCACGCTCCCAGGAAGGCAGGAAACCCGTCGCTATTGCGCAGGCTCTGCCGCAATGTCAGTGCGGTCCCGACGTACCTCCCAAGGGAAAACGAATGTGTATTAGCAAAGGTTACGTAAAACTGAAATACTTAAAAACTGCGAAAGCTATAAACAATTTCCATACCAAGAGCGCTACGACTCGATGCGAGGTAGTAGCTCATCAGCCGCACTCCCGGTGGCGGCACGGTGCGATGTAGCAGCTCATCCTACAGCGACGCTCCCAGCGACTCGATGCGATGTAGCCGCTCATCAGTCGCACTCTCAGCGGCACGATGCGGTGTGGCGGCTTGTTCTACAGCCACTCAGGAAACCCGTCTCTTTTGCGCAGGCTCCGCCGCAACGTCAGTGTGGTCCCGACGTACCTCGCAAGGGAAAACGAGTGTGTATTAGTAAAGGTTACCTAAAATTGAAATACTTGAAAATTGCGAAGCTATAAACACTTCCCATATCAAGAGAGCTACGATCACTCCTCAGATGAACTACTCGTTGTAACTTTAATAAAACAGCAACTGCATATCTTGGAAACGGCTAATTTAAAATGTTGCCGTTACGATAGAGTGGTTGCATAACAATGTTGAGAATACCCCAAAGAATTAAAAAAAAATCTCCATCGCTAAATTATTGCAACAGTTTCTATACGAACTTGTGTTCTGAACACCTATTTGAACGTCTTACTTAAGAACCATGATATTATTTATTCATTGAATACGCCAATAAAGTGATCTTAAAATAAACGTTAACATTCAAAACATACATATTTTCCAAACATCCAATCTAAGGCGATAAAGGAGTGTTAGTTTGCAACTTACGTATGTCTGTTGGTGGAATGCTAACTTTTGCAAGTTTTTTTTTTTGCAAGTATTATTTTCATATTTAATAAAACATTTCGTAGGTTTAACTAAGCGAATAAGGCCATGAAAAAAAAACTATTTCAAATAAAACTAACACATACCTTCAAACGTGAGCGAATCCCACTTCTGAACTGAAGAAAACACGTGGATTATGACTTTTAAATAGGCTTTAATCTTCCTTTGACACAAGAAATACACTCATTTTTAATATATTTGTAACTGAATATTGAATACTGCACAGCGCTATTTCCAATTAACTGTCTCACTTGAAATTCAAAAATAGACTGACGCGCACTCGCCACCATTTCCCTCGTGCAATGCTCTCCCCTCTACTTTGACCTGTGGCGCCCTCTGTGCGTCAGTCGATCTTCAAGTTTTACATTACTTGATTTACTCTTTATATTATTTTTAACTGTAATTATATTATGTTTTGATAATATTAAGCAACAATTATAGTGATTATTTACAGTACAACAAAATATAGCTAACAATGGGAACTCCAAAAAATTTGTTCCGATTTGAGTATAGGTTTCTATGGGAAAGTTGTTCAGTTTCATAAGTAGAATCCATTGTTAAATTTTTTCTAGGTATTTTAGAAGGAACCTGTATTGTAATTGCCTATTACTACTACATAAAAATATGTGGTTTCTACAAGCGCAAATGTGTGTAGCGTGGTTCGCCGAATCTTATTATATCTTGACTGACTCGGTGGCTAAGTGGTTAGCGATCCTGACCTCTGATCCGAGAGTCGTGGGTTCAATCCCCACACAGGGCAAACTTTTCTGTGATGAGCAGAAATATTTGCTCTGAGCCTGGGTGTATAATATCTATTATATGTATGTATTTAAATTTTATCTGAGTATGTAAGTATATCAGTCTCTGGTTCCCACAGTACAGGGAATCCTAGTTTGCGGCCAGATGACCGTGTGTGATTTGTCCCGGATATTATTATTGTTACCCGCAGGGGGTGAGGTCGCCCTCAGAGAGGCGCAGGAGTGGCCGTACTGTACGACCGTACTGATATAGCAGGTGTTATTGATTACAATAAAGTATACTGAATTGAATAAAAAAAATACGTAAATAAATAATTCCCCATTGCGTTGGGGAATCTTGGTAAGCCCGCTTCCATCTTCGGCATCATCATCACTTACCATCAGGTGAGATGATGCCAAGGGCTTATCAATTGAGGGTAAAAAACATACTTGTTTTTAATTTCAGCTCGTTCTTTGCTATATTTATGTCAGAATATGATATACAGGTTGTTAAAAAAAGTGCGTTTGAAATAAGGGGTTACTCAGAGTTAAGCAGTTACGCAGGAAAAATATTGAAAAAATCCGATCTACAATTAGTATGGGAAATTGAAAAAAAATCTGAGTAACCCCTTAAAATCTCAAACGCACTTTTTTAACACCCCGTATAACTGTTTTAGGTTGAACTTTCAAAACAGAATCAACAATTTTATAGGTAAGCACCTAATAATACTGTGGTAAATATAAAGAGGTGACTTCCGACGGTAGACGTTGAGCGGAAGGGGACGCAGGAACTGTTTCCGGAAGTGGTGAAGTAAATATAAAATTTTTTTTTATGGCAGAGGTGGCAAACGAGCAGACGGATCACCTGATGGTAAGCGATTACCGCCGCCCATAGACACCCGCAACACCAGAGGAGTCACAAGTGCGTTGCCGACCTTTAAAATAGGATGCGGGGATGGGGGAATTGGGTGGTTGGGCCTCCGGTACCCTCACTCACTCGGCGAAACACAACGCAAGCGTTGCTTCACGCCGGTTTTCTGTCAGGCCGTGGTATCACTCCGGTCGAGCCGGCCCAATCGTGCCGAAGCATGGCTCTCCCACAGTTTATACAAAAACAATCATCAATCTACTTGAACTTGGCCCCCTTGTGTGGAGTATGGTCTAACCTTCCCGATGTCGCTATAGGAAGTGACCCATGCTCCTGTAGAAGGGAGGGATTATGAAAACTAGTCTGAACATCGTGAAAACCTAGTTTAATTTTTATTTTTATGTGATATATGGCAAACGAGCAGACGGGTCACCTGATGGTAAGTGATTACCGCCGCCCATAGACACCCGCAACACCAGAGGAGTAGTCTGAGAATTTTGAAGAAACTAACCGGCGTATTTAAAAAAATGTACCTGTAATCGGATAAGGTGTATCGGTGTCGGTACTGTGTAATTTTTTTGAAAAACTGATCGGAAATCTAGCTAGTATGCAGTAATAAAAGTATTTTTAACCGACTTCAAAAGAAGGAGAAGGTTCTAAATTCGTAGAAATCTTTGTTTTATGTATGTTCACCGATTACTCGAAGACGCCTGAACCGATTTGGAAAATTATTTTTTTGTTCAAAAGGGTTATTATACTTCACAGGTGGTCCCATATAAATTTTATCGAAATCGATTCAGCAGTTTTTAAGAAAATCATAAAAACATAGCAAAATTGGAGTTGTTGCGATTGAAGTCGGTTGTTTTTAACGTATTCAGCGTGGTCAATTATAAAGCTAAAAGAGTAACGTTCACGGAGTTCGTTCCATATTGTGATAAATCTCATTTCGAAAAAATCCTCGTGGTTTATACCGACATCGGTGGACAACCAAATATTGACTGTCTCGGTGGCTCAGTGGTTAGCATTCCTGACTACTGATCCGAGAGTCGTGGGTTCGATCCCCACACAGGGCAAACATTTCTGTGATGAGCAGATGTGTTTTTTCTGTGTCTGGATTTATTATATCTATAGATTTATGTATTTATGTATACGTCTCTGTTTCCCATAGTACAGGGAATCCTAGGCCGTGTGTGATTTGTCTTGGATATCCCGGATATTATTATTATTATTATCGGTTATAATATAGGGTGCTTCTAAAATATATGCCACGGCTGAAATGGGAGAAAGTATCAAGTATACTGATCACGAAAATGAGAAATTCATGTCCGGAAACTGTTCTTTTTTTTTCCATACAAAAAAATAACAATCATAAAAATAAATTGCTTTACTTTATTAAGCCATCCCGTAGTGTGTTGAATGAAAATTAGGTGCGCGGAAACTGCGTAAACGCTCCGAAGTTGCGGCTAGACATCAAACAAAGTCGGTCCTTGTGTCATGCCGCACAAGGCTTTGATTTCTGTCGTCCGCACCCCTTTCGCATCACTCGCGCGGGGGCGGGGCGCGACCCGGCGGGGGCAAGCGGCGCTCGCGCCCTTCGTACAGTTCAGATCAGAGGTCAGTTCGCTATGCGCAGCAGTGACGCGTAGTCGCGACGCGAATGTTTTGCACCACCCATGACCATCCCCGCCCGCGAGTGAGATAACCATGTCACCCAGACGTAGGTACATACGAATCAAGAGGTGGTGAAATGGTACTTTGCTACCGCGAGTGCAATAACATCCCTGCGCATGCCGTAAACAAAGGTATGGTGTAAGAGTCAGCCACCAGTGTTATGTTGTGTAAAAGATCGTAAATAAGGTGATGATACTCTGCTACCGCGAGTGCTGAATAACATCCCTGCGCATGCCGTAAACCTGCATGAGCAAAGGTTTGGTGTAAGAGTCAGCCACCAGTGTTAAGTTGTGTTAATCTTGTAAATAACGTGATGATAATCTGCTACCGCGAGTGCAATAACATCCCTGCCTATGCCGTAAACTCGTATGAGCAGGTTTGGTGTGAGTCAGCCACCAGAGATACTTTACAGTACGTAATTTGACAGTCCAAAGCCTGTCAAAGTGTGATAGTAAGTTTATCACCTTGTTACGTGAATAAGCCGTTTTAATAATTGGTAAGTTTAATCTGCTCTACATTCCATTTAAAGACAATCAGCTGATCACTAAAATAACCTGTCGAAAGCGACACGAGCGTGCGTTGCTTTCATTTAGCGAAATGACATCGAGTTCATTCATGATTTCATGGCGGAGCGTACGTACTTGACGGACCGTGTTATGCAAAATTAAATCAAGGTAAACAAAATTTGTTTAATCTCCCAAATCAATTTAAATACTCCGGGGTACGATTTGTTTTTACTATTGTAATCTATATTCATGACTCTTACTCCCATTTCAGCCGTGGCATATATTTTGGAAGCACCTTATATAGTAGGGATACATAAATTTTCAATTTAAGAAAACTGGAAATTGTTTATATATGTATTACTTATACACAGTGTTAAAAAAGTACTTTGTAATTTTAAGAGGTTACTCTAAGAATCAAGTATATAACACAGGAAAAATATTTAAAAAATCCGCTCTTAATTTTTTTTAGATTCCTTTACTATAAATCTGAATACTGAATCAAGAATTTGTATGGAAAACTAAAAAAAGTTGTAGATCGGATTTTTTCAATATGTTTTCTGTATTCTATACTTGATTCTGAGTAACTCCTTAAAATCTCCACCACACTTTTAAGGCGCGAAGTACACTCAATCTGAGCAGGTTGATGTATGACAATATAATATCGACCGTAACGCCCTACTCATTTTAAGTTCAGATCAGTGTGGGTACCATCGCGGCGGTTACGTCAAGGCCGAACGAAAAATTCTCGAGATTTCGATGTTTTTATTACTTTTCTTGGCTTTCAAATAAGTTTTAAAAAAATTAGTTCAAGATAAATTGAAGGTATTAAAATGGCCGATTTTTGTGTGTTGGTTTCAACATAAATAAATATTGTTTTCCGAGAGAATTTGCAATTAATGCAAAATACAGGGTCTACAGGATATTTTTTTTCATCAAAGTTTTTGTGATTTTTATGATTCTGTTCGAGACAATTTGTTTTTCATTGTTTGAAGTATGTTATATATTTTTTCCATGGTGATAGCTTTAACCATTATTTCAAGAATTTGAATTGAATATTGCGATTTGGCTATACTTAGCGCCTTAACACCTTGTATATTTGAAAAAATATCTCAAGACTACGAATCAATTTTTAATGTTCCCTTGCGTTATTGAATTTGTTAATTGTCCAAAATGGCTTAAGGAATTTTGAAGTATAAAATTCGTCTTTAACCTCAGAGTAAGATAGGATACATTTTATGCAGTTGAGTTTTTAATATTTTTGTTTAATGGGTTATTTCTACTTGGCTCGGCACGGCAGACGCTGAGCCAGCCGCCGGGGTATTGTGGATGAATGCGAACGCACTTCCCATGGCACCCCGCTGAAGGCGGTTGAAGGTACACCGTGGAGGTTTTAGTGGGTATTCCTGCCTGCTCTTTTCAGGTGGGTGAGTCCCACATATCCCCGTTCGCTCTCCCCTGAGCGGCTGGTTGAACTCGCAAATGAGTTTCCTCTGGATGGGTTCGACTATAAGTGACATTTGTATTGACTGCTTTCGTTGGTGCCGGTTTTTATCACAAGATGGTTTATCACGTTAAGCCTTATCATCATTATCATCAGCCGAAAGACGTCCACTGCTGGACAAAGGCCTCCCCAAAGGATTTCCACACGGACCGGTCTTGCGCTGCCCGCATCCGGCGGCTTCCCGCAACCTTCACCAGGTCATCGGTCCACCGAGTGGAAGGCCTGCTTACACTGCGTTTTCCAGTGCGCGGTCGCCACTAAGCCCTATAAGCAGATTGAAACCTCAGACATTTGGGTTGGTCACTAGCTCTACAAACTCTACCAATTCGGACTTGGCCCCTGTGTGTGGAGTATCTAACCTTCCTTAACTATGGGAACGTGCCCCTGCAGTGGGGACGATATGAATTGTAAATGGTAAACGCCCGGCTCAAGTCTCAGCCCGTCGAAGTGGTTGTGGCTCAGTGTAGCTTGCGTGGTCGCGTCGATCACGCAGGTTAACCGACTACAAACACGGTCATAACCCGGATGGTTTGACTTTTAGTGACATTTAACTCGACAGTTCCCGTGCTTCGTAAGGTAAGTTAAGCCGTTGGTGCCGGCTGTGCTATCGCTAGATGGCATGGCAGTCGTTAAGCCATGTCGGCGGCCTTATAGGCGGCTTTAAAGACTTCTGACACTGGAGTTGGCCCCACAACCTCTACAATCCAGACTTGGCCCCAGTGTGTGGAGTATAGCCTAACCTTCCCGAGGTATGGGAAGAGACCCATGCCCCTGCAGTGGGGACAATTATGGGTTGTTACCGATACGTCCGCGCCCGTCTGCTTAAAGCTGGATGCACAAAAAATAAAAAAAATGCTTTTAGTTTAAATACAACATATAAAAACAATATTAGTATGAAAACAGCATACAGAATCAGTCGAAATCAGTTTTTTTACCATTTTCACGAAAAGAACTATGACGAATGCAGGACAAATCGATTCACAAAAACTTTGTAAATATACAAAAAAAAAACCAAAAGAAAACAACCATATGTAATTACGCCTATCCTTTACAATATTATCTACACTTTCACGAAAAATTCCTCTTGACTTATGTATGCTGTGACAGCTCCAGTGATAACAAAACCACAAACTCTGTAAACTCTATGGTCAACAAAATAAAGAGGGTTTCAGTATTCAAGATGGAAGTCGCGTCGCACTTTTTGTCCTGTCTGTTGGGTACATTACAAGACTGTGGCATGTAACTTGTGAGCATATTATCCTGGCTTTTAAAACGAACGAGCATGGCTCTTGACCGATTAATACGAGAACGGGCAAGTGTGAACTGAGAAAATGGTGCGAGGTTCCGTGGGTAATTTACAAATGGCTCGTAATGCAAAGATGATTTGTTTGAAGCATCTAAGTAAAAAGCGATGAGTTTTTAGTCTTCGGTCAGTAAGCAGTAAAATACTCAGCTTCTTAGATAGAGAATACTCATTAATTAATTAAATGGTTTATTAAAAACTACGAAGGTAAAATATAAAAGTTTATATTTCTCGGAAAAAATCCTACCTTTTCATACAAAGCAATATGGATCTATTTGAACCGTAACAGTTTCACGTCACCTACCCATAAATGTCACAATCAGTATCGAAATCAGTAAACCATTTGGAAAAACACTCAATAACAAGAACCCTAAAATTATTGTCACCTACAGCCTTGCTTTAATGGCAACGCATTAAGAGAAAAATAAAACACCCTATACACATTTTACATGTAAGTAAAAAACTGTAGCATGCTGTATATGAATCATTGCCGCTATCAGGGTCTTAAAGCTAAAGATAAGTTTGTCGAGTAATGTGCAAAGATTATGAATTTACAGATGCGTCTATACGAATTCGAATTGTGTTAAATGCCTTCATAAAAATGCTGCTTTTAAATAGTTCTCAAATAGTTATTTGTGTTTATTTTGGTCTATTTTTTCTTAATAGTCTATTTATACCTTTACTTGCATTAGGAAAAAATATTTTATTATAATTAATTCATAAATTTTGTGTTTTGGAGTTTTTAGTTATAACGGACAATTCATGATACTTCTCAGAAGTCCACAGTGGTTTAAAAGATATCAAAAATCATAGTATTGGAATACTTTAAATAATAATTTGAATTTACAGAAAATACTTATTTCATATTTATGTATTGAAATAATAACATCAACTGGCCTTAAACTAAGATACCTAAACTTAAAAAATAATTAAAAAGTATCTGTTAATATTGATTACGTAAACTGAAAAGAAATGTAACAATAAAAAGTTTGCGTATAGGTAAATAATACACAGATACATATATTTTTACATAGATATTTTTTCATATTTAGGAAACGTATTGTATTCTCGCTCTCTCTCACTCTCTCTCTCTCTTATCGTTTGGCACAATTTAATCACGTATTCTATTAAAATTTTCAAAGGTTTGTCCTATCTACAGATGGCTAATCTACCTAAAAGCCCACATTTGCCGGGAGGTCTTTGCTGTGACACGTTCAGATAGCTTAGTTAAGTGCCGGCGTTACGCTAAAATTGGTTGCGGGTTTGATGCTCGCCCATGTCAATAACAGGGCTAATATGGAACTAATGGGTGTTTGACATTATTTAGTGCAAGTTGTGTTTTGTTACGGGAATAATGAAATAATAATAAAATATATATCCGGGACAAATCACACACGGTCATACTCATTTGGCCCCAAACCAGGATTCCCTGTATTATGGGAACCAGAGGCTGATATACATACACATATACGTTTTAAATACATACATATATACAATTCTGCTCATCACAGAAATGTTTGCCTTGGGTGGAGTTCGAACCCACGACTCTCGGATCAGTTGTCAGGAGCGCTAAACACTGAGCCAATGATTCAGTTTTGTTACGGGAATACTGAAATAATAATAGTAAAACTAAATAAAAATAAAAATTTGAGACTGGACTGTGAAAAAATGAATTATTTTATATTTTACCTTTACCTAATTTTATTTTATAAGTATTTTTCTTTTTATATTTTGATTTCATCGGCATCGGCCAACTTGATATGAGGATTCAAACTGTTTCGCGAATTAACTATGCGTTCCTTAGGGAAACATTGTTAAGTTTCCACAGTTTAAAATCATTCAGTAGATTTTGTCCTATCTTATAGAAGATAGATAGAATTTATTTTTTTCATAATGCTTCAATTCCAGTTTGGCAATAAGTGGCAGTGGGCAGGGCACATACCTCGTAGAACAGATGGCCGTTGGGGCAGTAAAGTTCTCGAGTGGCGACCGCGCACCGGAACATGCAGTGTGGGCAGTGGGCAGACGATCTGGTGAAGGTTGCGGGAAGCCGCTGGATGCGAGCCGCACAGGACCGGTCGGTGTGGAAATCCTTGGGGGAGGCCTTTGTCCAGCAGTGGACGTCTTTCGGCTGATAGATAATGCTTCAATTGCACATTACTAATATTTATTGTACTGAAAATAAATAAATATATACTTCGAATAATAAATAATATTATGATTTTGAAAATATTTTGATTACTTTAGAGGATAAATCTGCGAGGATCCTATAAAAGTCTTAAAAAATCTAATTAAATTGGTGGCGTGAACTGTCAAATAAGTTTTTTAAAATAGAACTTCACCGCCCGCGCAGTTTCTCAATTACCTACACAAATAAATTATTAATGTAATCAGTTTAGAGTGTCAAAACTGTTGGTCGAATACATCATTTAATATTATGCACGAAGCGAGAGTTACTTGACAAATGGATCCAGTTGATTTACCACTTAGCATTCATTATTATTAAATTATCTTTAAGAGCTAAAGATCAAAGTAAGGAGAGTTTGTCGAGAAATTCCGTTTTTTTTTCAGAATAAAATTTGCTTATGTCACTTCCCGTGAAGTGAATATGAAGCGGTCGTGGCTCGGTGCGGTTGCGTGGTAGCATCGATCACTCACGTTAACTGACTACAGACACGGTCACAACTTGGATTGGTTTGACTGTTAGTGGCATTTATCTCGACCGTTTCCGTGCTTCGCAAGGCACGTAAGCCGTTTGTGCCGGCTGCTGTCACGAAATGGCAGTCGTTAAGCCATTTCAGAGGCCTTCTAGGGGGCTTGAAACTTCTGACACTGGGGTTGGCCACTAGCTCGACAACCTCCACCAATCCGGACTTGCCCCCCCGCGTGTGTGGAGTATAGTCTAACCTTTCTATGTTATAGGAAGAGACCCGTGCCCCTTCAGTGGGGACGATATGGGTTGTTAACCAACCTCTTCTCATCCCGTGAGCTATCTCTGTGCAAAGAATCATGTCGATCCCTTGCTCCGTTGAACAAAGCTCACTTTTACAATAAGGTGTTAAAAAAAGTGCGTTTAAAAATTAAAAAAAAAATAGAATAGAATAAAATAAAATACAGAAAAAAAAAATTAAATAAAAAATTAAATAAAAAAACAATGAAAAAAAAAAAATAATAAAATATAAAATAGAATACAGGAAAAATATCGAAAAAACTCATCTACAATTATTATTTTCAGTTTCCCATACTAAATCTGAATAGTGAAAGAATTTATATGGGAATCTGAAAAAAATAAAACTGTACGTCGGATTTTTTTTAATAATTTTCCTGTATTCTATACTTGATTCTGTGTAACCACTTAAAATTTTAAACGCTGTTTTTAAACATTTTGTATGAGTACGAATCTTCAAAAATGTCTGAAAAAAGTAATCGTAGCTTCTACTCGTGGCACTGAACAACTTCCACCCAGGAAACTATATTCAATTTGGAAAAAATATTTTTATGTCTCCCATACTCGTTCTTATACTAAGTTGGAGAATTCCGCGAGTTGCCTGCATCAAAATTAAATTATGAAATATGGTTCACAAAATAGTTTTTTTTTATTGAAACTACAAAAAAACATATTCGCTTCGATTTTCATTACATATTCAATTTTTAATTTATACGAATTTCGTAATAAGTGCGCAAACTTCTACATTGAATTCATAGTTCAAAATTTCAAACATTCTGAGAACAAAAATTCGTTTTTGACATTTAAAAATGAAAATGAAAATATTTTTTTATTCGAAGTAGGTAGCAGTGTACAATTTTCGAACGTCATTCTTTTAATAAAAAGTAACTCAATTGACTAGCAGTCAACTACCGGAACACGTCTTTTTTTTGGCGTAGCTGGCAAACGAGCAGACGAATCACCTGATGGTAAGCGATTACCGCCGCCCATAGACACCCGCAACACCAGAGGAGTCACAAGTGCGTTGCCGACCTAAACACGTATGAACGGCCTGCACGTATGAAGGACCAAATAGGAGTCCAAATGCGGAAACAGGAGTCCAATAAACAATTAAAGAAAAAATACAAATACAGGTTTCCAAAGTTTAGTTTTTTGAGTAGAAGCTGTGGTTATTTTTTATTCCAGTATTTTTGGAGGACGCTATTATTTACTAGTAAGGATTGTGGTATAAATTGATAAATATGTGAGCATATTGAACCAAGAGCTGACATTAGCGGGTTTTCAATAAATATTTCTAACGATCTTCAACTAATTAATTAACATTATTTTAGCTAATGAGCTATGAATATATCTGCCAGCTTTAGTCGCAGTATCGATAAAATAATCTGACAAATATTTAAAATGCCATCTCAAAATGGTACAAAAATCCAACAGCTTAAAAATACGTATACTCATCTCATAAGCATAGGTTGGGGCGGACTGTTTTCCTCAACCAAGCTACCATTGCGCCCATTTTGTGTGACAGGCCGGCATCGCTGACAGCCAAGCTCCTCCAGGAAGTCCAGTAGCGACCTGGGGTTGCTGACGACTTCCTGAAGCGACCTCGGGTCACTGAGACGCGTGACCCTGTATGATGCTACCTCTCTATATTCCAGTAGGATATGAGTAGCAGTTTCCTCAGTTTCCATGTCTGCAGGCATAGTGGCCTGTCTGTAACTCATATTAAAGTAATAAAGTGTTATTTCATATCATGATACCAAAAGAGGGTGAATATCATGAGTACTGGCAATCTAAAATCTATCAATTAAGAATTAGTCTAAAAGAAAAAAAAAAACAAATTTGAGACATCCTGCTAAAAAACATATGCAAAACTAAACGTTAAGGGCCAGTTCACACCTAAGACGCGACAACGTCGCGATACGGCGGCGGCGGGCGTTCAAAGAAGTGCATTTTTACGCTCTCATTGAAATTCGCATTCTTTTGCAAAAGAGGGATGTTACAGGTTTGGAGCATAGGCTATAAACATATGCCTGCCTTAGTATCTTGGCATTATAGCTCACAAAAGGGTGAAAAAATTGGAATATGGTTTAATCACTTACTTGAAAGCAGCTGTTTTGCAGTAATTCTAAGCTATATTTGGTAAAATTCGGTAATTTATATGGTTATTCGACATTTACTATCAGGGTGGTATTTTTAGGGTTCCGTAGTCAACAAGGAATTCGTATAGTTTCGCCATGTCCGTCTGTCTGTCTGTCTGTCCGCGGCTTAGCTCAGAGACAATTCCTACTAGAGAGTTGTAATTTTGCACGGATATTCATATTAATCACGCCGACAAAATAATAGAATAAAATCGTTTAAAAAAAATCAGAGTACCTCCCCTACACGTGAAGTGGGGGTGAATTATTTTTTTCTCAACTATCCCATAGGATGGGGTATCGTTGGATACGTCTTTCAAAAATATTGTGGATTTGTGAAAACCAGTTTTCGATTCAGGGAACCGTTTTCGAAATATTAAGTGCAAATAAATAATAATTATATTTTTTTGTTAATGTCATGTATCCCCCACCCCTTTGCCAGCTAAACGGTTGTTTCTAGAAACGTGAAAAAAATCACGTAGTAGTATATATAAAGAAGTTAAAAGGAAAACTATCACAGATTAGTAGGCTTTTCAAGTTAACGAGTAATAGTCAATTTTGTAAGACGGGTGGTTTTTCTGAAGCAGTGTATGTCGAAGTACCACGGAACCCTACACTGCGCGTGGCCCGACACGCACTTGACCGCTTTTTTATTTTGTTACTATTAGTGTAGTGTAGTTAGTAAAATCTGTTTTGCTATCTTAAAGAGTATTCCGTGTCGCGTCTCAGTGTGAGCTAACCCTTACGTTAAATATTCACGCTTGACCATTCCAATTCATAATTTAAAATTCGCGTCTTAAGTTTTGACAGGTAGGGTATACATACCATTTGTAGGACATTAAAAATAACGATTATGACCATTAATTACAACAATATTTGGCGTTAAATTATATGTATTTATACAAATATGACATTTATTATTGGGAGAATCTTAATTTGATAATCAAGGAGTTATGGGTTCATTATTTTTTATGATTATCTCTTTGGTAAGCCTATTGATTCACCGACTGGTAAGTATCTATAAAGATAAGCACAAATATGCTAAGATCTTTAATTAGTAATTAATGACGGTTATGGGATCGAAACTAATTTAACTACAAAACAGACATACATACTCACATCCTAAAATATTTCCCTTCTTTTGGGCACGAATATTTGCCTTGGATAGAAATCGAACCCGTGAAATCGGCCATTGGTAAAGGTGTATCTACTTCGCCATAGCAACCGACCCAATCAAATCACAGAGTTCTACCGAATGGTCGGCCATTTACTGTCAACGAGTAGTCGTAAAAATTTGCCGACTTGTGAAAAAATATTAAACATTACCGCCAATTTTTATAACTCATAAATACATTTAATAATAGCTGCAAATATAAAATAGATAAAATGATTTCAAACTTTCATGACATTTTCCAGAATTTATGAACCCTTCAATATTTTCTATAATCTTTTCAGTCTGGTAATTGAAAACGACGACGTTATTGTTAAATATTGTAGTTTGCATACAATTTAAAATTTTATAAATCAAATATTGCACTTATAATGAAAGTCCAAACCAGCAAGTTTTTTGAATTTTCAATATAAGAGCTACATATGAGCAATGCTTTTTTGATGAAGTCCACTTCTGGAATAAAAGCGACAAACAGTACGAAAATTCGCACGGTAAAACTAATAATCGGCACTAAAAACTAGTCTGCTTTATCATCGACTAGTCTAGTCCACAAAATCGATATATAGCCCATCACTAAATATAACGTCAAAATAACGGACTCACACTAAACTTGACACCCATGCATTCTTTAGTGTAAATTTTATAAATTTCTAGACACCTTTTATGGCTCTTCTAGTCCATAAATCAGTAGTCTAGCCTAGGAGGTCTGGGTGACAAAACACTTATTGCCCTCATAAGAAAAAAAGCCGCAATGTATACGGAAATTCCCACACCCCGGACACTTCATACACTGTTTACTACATAGACATTCATGTTTGTACAAATGTAAATGTGTGCGTGATGTACTAGGGTTGAATCGAGGTTCAATTAGCCCTCATTGTTCTTTATTGCTAGCTAGACTTTTACAAATAAAGTGAAGGCTGTATACACCAGACAAGGCTGTATAGCCATAGAGGCCTTTAGCTCTTTCCTTAAAAAAATAAGATTGTCTTTGGTTAATATACTGTGCTTTGGTTTGCCCTTTGACAAATGGTCACATATCGGTCACACAGGGGGGTGAGGTAGCCTTCAGAGAGCGGCAGGGAGTGTCCAAACTGTATAATGTCCATAAACTGTGGGAATCTCCATATACAAGTACTTTGCGGCCTTCTTTCTTCTGAGCTTACTAGAAGACTGGATATATTGACCTAACGAGACTGCAAGGAATGTGATCAAGATTGGATGTCGGTATGCAAGAATGCTATATTATTTTATTTGAGAATTGAAACAAGGGATTGGTGGATTTTTGAAGTTTTTCGTTTTGGTTTGGTCACGATTCTGATTTGTATATAAATTATTTTAAACTCAATTCTTGGCCATATTTTATTATTTAAGTGTTTTTTATAATTTACTTATTTAGGATGCAGTTGTACGAGTTCCGAATACATAGTAGGAGCTTCGTATTAGATGGACTAAAAATTGCCTTCAAAATTGTATAGTTCTACCTGCTACTACCTTTGATTTTAAATATGATTCGCATTATACATACAATAAATAATAAAGATATGAACAATTTTTATTTTGTAATGTATATCATTTGCCTAAAAATAACAGAGAAATAAGTTTAAGAGTCACTACTGAAACGAATATACTGTGGCATACTTAAATAATAAGAATTTTTTGGATGGTACATTTTATTGCGATGAAATTAACTGACTCCCTATTGCATAAACCCCTTAATCATACACATATTAATATAGCAATGAATAGATAAGTTCCTTGATTTATGCATTGATCAAATATAAAATAATAGTGAATTTAAATAATTTTGACATTATTTTATTTGGGCGCTTCCAAAATTCAATGTTTAAGTAACAGTTTTATAAAAAAACAGGTTTTGATCACAATTTATAAAATGTTTTCAAATGAAGATGTGTATTGTCGGTGTTGCAGTATAGAAAATTAGAAAAACTTTATCACTGTATAATACAAATAGGATGATTGAAAAAAAAAAAATACTTTAGCCAGATCTACACTGTTAACCTAGGTAACTGTAGCACGAATTTTTATTACTGAAAAATAATAAGTTTAAAAATAAATATTACTGGAGTGGTTATACAATAAAAATAACTACTAAATCCGACTTTTTGAATCGCCACATCAGGAGAGCGCGGGGTTGATTCCCGGTGGGGACCAGCTTAGAAGCGCAATGTGGCTTGCGTGGTATTTAGTGTCATTTATCTCGATCGTTTCCGTGCTTCGCAAGGCACGTTAAGTCGTTGGTGCCAGCTGCTATCACTAGATGGCAGTTGTTAAGCCATGTCGGAGGCCTTATAGGCGGCTTGAAAACTTCTGACACTGGGGTTGGCCACTAGCCCAATAGCCTCCACCAATCCGGACTTGGCCCCAGGGGCGTCGACTTCATAAAAATATTGGGTGGGGGGTAAGTGCGTTTTTTTTTCCTAATATTTTTCAACTAGCTTTCGCTCACGGCTTCGCTCGCATAGATATCGTTTTTGTGATTCTCTACCTACTTATCGATCATTAAGTAGTTCTCTACACAGTTAACAACCCATTACATCCCCACTGCAGGGGTACGGGTCTCTTCCCATGACTCGGGAAGGTTAGGACATACTACACACACGGGGGCCAAGTCCGGATTGGTGGCCGTTGTGGTTTTGAGTTGTACACAGTAATAAATATAATTCTTTTACTTCGCGTTTCATAATATTTAAAGTGAAATATTGGGAGGGGGGCTCAGCCCCGTGATAATGTCATTGAAAGGGGCTCGGGCACCCCCAGGCCCTATGGAGTCGGCGCCAGTGCTTAGCCCCGGTGTGTGGAGCATGGCCTAACCTTCCCGAAGTATGGAAAGAGAACAGTGCCCCTTTAGTCGGGTTGATATGGGTTGTTACCGAACGGGGTCAGCTTTAGGACTCTGTTTGGTTAGTTTGCCCACCTATTGATAGCACTGATGTGTTCCAGCATGAAGATAAGATAGCCAGTTCCCCATTGCATTGGGGCATCTTGGTGAGCCCGCTTCCAACTTTTGACATCAACATCACTTACCATCAGGTGAGAATATTTTAGATAAAATCAAAGTCAACGTTTTTTTTTATTTAAGTAGTGCCTACTAGGCACTAGGCACTAGTAGGCACTGTATTAGGCACTGCCTAGTACAAAGTCTCTACCACTCGGAACTGGTACACACAACGTTTCGGGAAGTGTTAGCGGGATCGGAGCGAGAAGAAACGTCGAGTCCAAAAGTAACTCGCCCCAACACATTTTTTGAAATAAAAGCTTAAAAACTGATTAACTTACCTAATAAAAAACCAACTGCCGTCGACCATTATTTTATTAGGTATTCATTTTCAAAAATATCCTTTTCATGCAGATTCGTAATACCAACTTGTATGCTATAAATTCCGTATATAACATTAATACTCAGAATTATAATAATTGTCATATTATTACCATTAAAAATATCGATTTCATATAAAAATATTCTACTTCAAATCAACAAGTACAAACTTAACATATAAAATAGGTAGATATATGTGTGTGTACGTATATTTGTATGGAGTATCTTCCAAATAGCAGCCGTTTTGAGTATTATTGTGTATGCTTCAATAATATGACATGTCTACAGCGAGCGACGTAATTTGATACTTGAAATACTTTTTAATGTTTTTTCATTATCCTTTTTTCTTTTTATTGGTTTTGTGTTCAAATGTAAAATAGGTATATTATAATAGATAACTGCAATAATAGCAAATACCAAAAGAAAAATAAATTCATTATTTTATGATACAATATTTCAAATTTTGACCTCAATTTTAGGTGAATTTGTAGAATAGTCAAAAATAATACACCTATATTAAGAATAAAAAAACGGAGTAAATTTGGGTGCTTTCTTTTGGAATATTCTAGAAAATCTTTTTAAATAAAAATTGGGGGCTAAAAATTTTAAATGCGTCAATTCAATTCGATCATTTTATTTATTTTTTCAACACTCAGTTGGAAAAGTACTTACCTATTTAAAACCGTTACTAATAATATATTTTTTTCAAACCTCAGTTATAAAAATATTTATTTAAAAACAGTTATTTAAATCATTATTTTTTCTTTAATAAACTCAGTTATACAAAGGTCATACTCATGTTTAGATGATTTTTTTACGGCATTAATTTACGATTTTTTGTTTCTCATTCATGTTCTCTATGTAATCAATATAAAAAGTAATATTTATACAAGTTAAGTGAAACGTGATTTCTGAATTATACATAATGGACCTTCGTTTTATAATAAGAAATAATAATATGACAGGTTCCACAAATTTTCCAAAAAATGTCCACTGCTGAACAAAGACGTTGTTGTAATATCGACATAATGCATAAACGGAACGCCACCTGTCAGATTCATTTTACTATGCGTTTTGTTATCTGTGGTCTTCTTGCCCGTGCTCGCGACTCGATGTTAACTACCTAGGTATATCCAGTTTAATCAATAAAACTACAAGATAAAATCACGCTTTTATTTCATCAGGTTATGGGCCGTATCCCATTATAAAAGTTAGAAAAGTGATTCCGAAAGATACGAAAGTTTTTTCGCGAGATTTTTCAGATTTTTCAGGTTAGCCATTAAACACGTTAGACAAACGTGTCTCCGCAACGTGTCTGTTTTTGGCAACATGGCAATGTCAAATGTACAAATAGAAAAATTGTTGGGCCGAGAAAATTACAATACTTGGCAATTTGCAGTCAAGACATATCTGCAGCATGAAGACCTATGGGAATGCGTCGAACCTGCCGATGACAAAAAACAAATTTGAAAATAACGAAGATGAAGAAAACACTTTAAATTAAACTTTTTATCAAGAAATAATTGGATGTTTATTGTATCTATCACAAGGAACTCGGCCTGATTTAAGCTATGTAGTGAACACTCTTAGCAGATTTAATTCACAACCGCAAACACAACATTGGCTTGCTGTGAAACGTGTTTTGAGATACCTGAAACATACTGAAAACTACAAACTATGCTACAAGCAAAACAAAGAAGAAAAGGCTATGCATGGTTATTGTGATGCCGACTGGGCCAGTACAGAAGTTGATAGAAGGTCATGCACCGGATATGTATTTCTCTTTCAGGGTGGTTCAATTTCATGGAACTCACGTCGACAACGGACTGTCGCATTGTCTACAACTGAGGCAGAGTACATGTCTCTGTCTAGCTGCACTCAAGAGGCTATGTGGCTGAAGCAAATGCACGAAGAATTTTGGCCACAATTTGTCACTGAACCAGTTACAATATTTTGTGATAATCAAAGTGCAATTAAACTTTCAGGTACAAATAACTATCATTCCAGGACTAAGCACATAGATGTTCGCCACCATTTTGTTCGTGACAAGGTTCAGCAAAAGAAGATACAAATATGCTACATTTCTACTAATGAGATGGTGGCTGATATATTGACCAAAGGCACCCCTCAAGCCAAGCTGGAGTATTGCTCGCAGAAAATGGGTTTATGTCGAAGGGAGGATGTTGTAATATCGACATAATGCATAAACGGAACGCCACCTGTCAGATTCATTTTACTATGCGTTTTGTTATCTGTGGTCTTCTTGCCCGTGCTCGCGACTCGATGTTAACTACCTAGGTATATCCAGTTTAATCAATAAAACTACAAGATAAAATCACGCTTTTATTTCATCAGACGTTCACATCCAGTGGCTCCCTGCAACCAAAAGCAATTAGCAAATACTACTTACTCAATTATTTTTCATCACCTAAACTTAAGATGACGTAACAGATTTTTCTTATTCTCTTTCTTATAGCTTAGTTAGTCCAATTAGTCGTCACAACCAAAGAGACCTATAGGCATGTATTTTATTAATGTGAATCGAACAGAAAAAAAACCAAAATGTTTTTTTATTCAGGTAGTAAGTATATGCTATGAAGATTCCTTTAAATCGTATTTTTCTACCTAGTACAAAGTAACTACTCGAAACAAGTATCCAGACTGTCCGGTCGCGCAGCAGCTGCGCCCGCGACGCGGTTGAAGCGGCCGATTATTTATTTTGATTAATTAACTAGAGTTAGTGAAATAACAGGAATCACTTAGACGCGCTCGCAGCGGGCCTCTATATTAATATACTTAGACGTTTTGGGGTTTCGTGGCAGAAATATTTTTATGATTAGTAAGCAGTTCTAAAAATGGTACTTACTGTATAAAATCAGCAGTCTTCAAATAAGCGAATCAAAAAACTATTTCAAAGAAGAACACTGGAACCTATTTTAAGCCGCCCATTATATCGGCTTGAAAACTTCTGACACACTCTCCACCAATCCAGACTTGGCCCCCGTGTGTGGAGTATGGCCTAAACCTTCCCGAGTTATGGGAAGAGACCCGTGCCCCTACAGTGGGGACGTAATGGGTTGTTAACAACAAGGCGCCATCGCCAGGTGGGCCGTCAGCTTTTTGTCATATTGCACAATATAAATAAAAAATCTTTTAACAACAGGACCCTGAAAGAAACTGATCACGACACACACGTGGCCAAACGATTCCTCTGCCCTAATACTTACATACATCGGATTATAAGCGGACATAGACAAATACGAATAGTTTTTGAACAATAATGATATTTATTATTTATAATCTTTGGTGCGTTCCGGTTACTTTTTTTAGTGTCAAAATATCTCTTAGTTTATTTAATTTGTTGTAGAATATTTCTATTGAGTTTTGTAAATGATAACCTGAGAATTTTTTATGTAGTATTTAACTTCATTCATTTTTTCTTTTGTTATCCTTAATTGGTAAACCCTTGACATTATCTCAGCTGATGGTAAGCGATGATGATGCCAAAGATGAAGCGGGCTTACCAAGATTCCCCAACGCAATAGGGTACTGGCTATCTTATCTTCATGCCGGAACACATCAATGTTGTTAATATGGTGAGATGGTGGAAACTAGGCAGACGGGCTCAGAAAATGTCCTACCACCAACCAAACCGAGTCCTTAAGTTGAACCCCGCCGGAAATCGAACCCGCGACCTCCTGATAGCTAGCGGACTAGCCACTGGGTTACGGAGGCGGTTTTAAAAGTATACAGGATGTAATAAAGTAGGTTATTGAGGCGTCTACTCATTACACTAAAAACTTTTTTCTACGAAATCTTCAATAATGTAGGAATCGAAAAAAAAAACAGATCAGCTGTTTAGCCATAATAATGCTAGGTACTACTGCTTCCAAGGAGGATATGTATGTAAGTCTGTCTGTTTGACTGAGCCATATTAGATCACCAGATGCAGTGGCGTAGCGTGGGTTTTCGCCGCCCGGGGCCGATCGAAAATTTGCCGCCCCTTTCTATTTTGATCATTAGTAAAAAAAAGTCAATATACTATAATGCATGCTACGATTACTGGCCAAGAGTGAATCGGTGGGACTACGAGTAAACAGTCAATTACTCGTCGACCCACCAGTGGGACAATGCGGTGGGACCACGAGTTGGGAGCGAAATAAAACAGCCAAATTCTATAATCAATTAAAAATTATGTACTTTTCGTTTTTTTTTTTAAAGCAAAATCTTTTATACAATCGATGTTATATCACGTTCGATTGCTAATTGCTAATAAAGCTAAATTCGAAATCCATAATACTAATTGAACCCCGCTGGACATCGAACTTGCAACCTCCTGATGTGATGCGAGCGCATTATATTCTTCCGTGGGCGAGCGTCTACGAACATAAATTATATTTATAAAAAGCGCGAGCGAAGCGAGCGCGAAATTTTTTAAGATATCTAAGAATGTTTATGTTAAACCAACAAAAACCCTTTTACTTGGAGCGCTCAGCGCCGTTCCAGTTAGGGTAGGTACCCCAACTAACAGGGTGCTTGGACTGCTTGGCGCCCCCATGAGCTCGACGCCCTGTGTCTGTGCACGGGTGACACGACCCAAAGACCGGCCCTATTTAAAATGTAACTGTGCGCCGCTGCTGTACGGGTTTCATTCTTCATACGATAACATTTGTTTTCATGACGTTTTATCTGGGTCATGTAACTTTGAATATTTTTATCATATATTCTGATCGCTCAATTTGCCGCCCCCCTGGACGTGCCTCGACCTTAGGTAATTTTAATTACCTTCAGTTTAGAGATGCTTCTCTCACACTTGGCACTACTAATGGCAGCTGTTAAAAATATTCTTAACATTATGATAATATTTGGTAAACACTCATAAAGTTTATAATATATTTTAGTAAGCCCAGTGAGCCAGACATAATTATGTATGCATTTTTTAAAGTCTGGGTTTGTTGCAGCTACATAAGTACGAAGAAGTACACGCTCAAGTTTGAACTCTTCACTATTAGTAATATCTTGAGGAGCGTGATCTAAGTCCAGTTCATCGACGCCTAATAACACCTAATAACACTAGGTAAAAAAAATGTGGCGCTCGCCGCCCCTATCCATATGCCGCTTGCCGCCCCTATCCATGTGCCGCCCGGGGCCATGGCCCCCCCGGCCCCTCCCACGCTACGCCACTGACCAGATGACTTTAATAGTTACATGGCCAGTTCTTTCGATTCGTATATTATAGGATATAAATAGCTTATAACGTATTGGTTTAGTGCCCACTTACATAAAACCAAAAAAAAAATTGGATTATTAATTCTAGTCTCTTTCTTATCTTTGTTTAGATCTTAACTGAAAACAGTCGACGTTAAAAATAAAAAGAAAAAAAATATCAAAAAAAAAATCTATCTATAAAATAAAAATTATCTTAAGAAAGAAAAAGTATAAAAAAAAGATGTGAATAAAGACGAACACTGTATTTTATGGTAAAGGAAAATGGGTAATTTTGTATGGGCACCGTACCGACTGCACTGTAGCATTATGAACTATTTTGATTTTTGTTACCCTCATGAAATAGTCTAATTTATCCTAAGACAGTATGCCTTAATTTACTTGGAGAAAAAAAAAACTTGAAAGGTGAACTGATTTTCGTCATAATTAAATATTTGTTCCACGAATGTACGAGAAACTAGGCTTTTCTTCCAAGTGATTTAAAGCGCTCTTAGCAATAATAAACTTACTCCATTAGGGTAACGCATTCCGATATAGTTCATAATGCTACAATTCACTTTGTGTTTAAGTACGCTCTTACCCATTGTCCTTTTAATTGTATACTTAAACTGTCGTTAAAATATGTCTATCTAGGGATCAAGAAGTATATACTCCGAAATATGAGCTGTTTTGGTAACAGTTAAATAAAAATACATACGATACACCCGAAATTACCTTTCGCTTCGGGTAAAAAGTAGAGCAAATTAATCGACCACATGCAGGTATCTTTAAAAGCATGTATTCGACACATCTATTTAACGTCACTGCGTAAAGTGTGATCTTTGGCTTTCTCGAAAAAAAAAAAACTTATTTCGTTGAATCGGCAGACGTGCGTAAAACTACTAGTTTAGTTTGACCTCCTTCTTTTCTATACAAAATGTTTTACATTTCAAACTTTAAACTGCAACCACAACGGGTCTTCCAAAACTGGTCAGTATTCAAAATGTGAATTCGAAGATTCGAAGGCTCGTTTTGAAATGAACTTTTTTCTGTGCCTTGTTTGACAAAAGAGTTTGAATTCGGTTAGTTAAGGCCAGTCACACGAGTTGTTCCATGAGGTTTTAATCTTTTTTTCCTTGGAGAATTTGTGAATGTAAACCTTTTTGAATAGCTTTATCATGCTCTGGTTGGGTATGACGGGTGTTTTAAAGGACTACTCAGGAACAAGGAAAGATATTCTGGCTTAAGGACTTTAAATAGGTAGGTAGGTGAATTATGACTCCTTGCTTAGCTTAGGTCGGTGTTAAAATAATACTCCTTGCTCGGCCTTTACTCTTCGCAACATAGGTTCAAGGAGATTTTATTTTCTATTCAAGATTGTTTTATTTACTTCTAATAATTTAATAAAAATATTTAGACGAACTCGAGGAATTTGAATATACTATTTTGTAGGTGATTAATATACATAATTATGTATGTACTCGTATATAACCCAATGAGTTTTATTTACTGATCTAACCTATACTAAGAAGTATAAAATATGCATGTACGTATTTAAACGTCTAGTTTTTTCGTTCCTAAGATTAATCATTTCAACAATCGATTTTAAACCGACAAAAATATGAAATGAAAAGAATTCTTTTAAAATCTCTGCGCGTATTAAGTTACGTTTTGGTAACGCGCGAATTTAACAACAAAAGAGCTTTGCGCCGAAAATTAAAAAAAATATTACGCATTCTCTCTGGATTAGCGTTGATAATAGAAAACATGCTGAAATTCTATACGTAAGTACAATTTTATTCGTGTTACTTTTTGTCAAAATCTAAGGGGAAAGGCACCTTTAAAACACAATGCAAAAGGTCTTTTGAGAATAAAATGCATCGCAAAAATAACTTTGTCAAAAAATCAAATTTCGAACACATAAAAGGTTCTTTTTCGAACAAAGAGGGGAACCGTCAAAATCCGAAGTAAGTCCTTTATAGTGTAATTTCTTGTTTTGAAACACGGTTTGGTAAGTAACACGAAACGTTTGGGATCTATCTGATTGTACCATTTCGAAAATATCTTATTAACGATGTGCGAGGCAGATGTTTTATTTTTTTGATATAGGCAGGTTTTTCTTCTTAGCACAGCGCGTATAAAAACTAAAGATAAACCCAAGTTAAGCCTTTATGGTTTTGCGGTGTGAGTTGAAATTAAAAATAAATTGTATAAGTATACCTACTAAATTCACTGAATAAAATTAACAAATTTACCCGGTCATTTGTCAAAACTGATCCACATTCATTTGGTAGGCTGCATCCTAAAAGAGCGTAGTCGCTCAGATATGCACACATTGTTCTAAGCGGTCAAAGAATATTCATGTTACAGACAAGACGCCTAAAGAATGTGGCTCTGTGCGACATCGCGTCGTTCACGGGCTTATTATACGTTGGTCAAAAGTTGTTTTTGACAAAGTCTAGTTTTCGCAGGTAAACTACTACAAACAAGGTCACAAACTAAATTGGTCTGACTGCTAGTGACAGTTATCAGTTATGTCGATAGTTTTAGGGATAATTGAGTGACGACTATAATATGGTAGGACCAGTCATGTATCTCGGCTTCCTAAAAATTAAATTTCTTTAGGTATTCAGCACGCCAGTTTTTCTTTAATGAGGCTAATAATATACATACAAACATACATTACATTTTCTTGATTCACTTTTCAGATCTGGTATGGGAAACTAAAAAAAATAATTGTAGATCGGATTTTTTCCATACTTTTCCTGTATTCTATACATGATTCTGAGTAACCCTTTAAAACAAACGCACTTTTTAACAGGCTGTATATTATTTGTTACACTTTTTAAATCCGCACAGATTATATAGGGTGACCCTAAATTAGTTCTTGATACGAAAGTCTAAGAATGTGCTCATGATAACAAACAACTTTCCCTATGAAACCCATAGTCAAATCGCAAAAAAAAATTTTGAGTCTCCATACAAATCGATGAACTGACCGGCCAAATTAGTATGAAGAGTCCAAATTTTTTTTGCGATTTGACTATGGGTTCTTTAGGGAAAGTTGTTCGTTATCATGAGCACATGCATAGCCTTTCGTATCAAGAACTAATTTAGGGTCACCCTATATATATTTCTATACTATTGTAATTCTGTGGAAATCTGTAAGGCTTTACTCAATAACTACAATACATAGAATCCGCTCATAAATTATTCGTCTGTGTTGACCTTTATTCTATTTCTTTTTACAATGTAAAAATATATTCATATTTAGATCCAACGGGGAAGAAAACGCAAAGCTATTTGCAGATGGCGCTACGGACGCTTGACTCATAACAACTTTTAATTAGTTCCGCGTTTTTTATTATCGAGGTGTTATAAATTAGTTTCTTTTTCTGTAAAATTGTTAAATGGAAAATGTATGCGACATGGCCTGTTCCTCAATTAAAGGCGAAGTTGAAAAGTACATAATTGAAAATGTAACTTTTCCCACGTCTTCTTCATCCGAGAATCTTTAGGAAATTAATTATTTAAATTATTATTGGAACTAATCGCCACACAACGCGGCATTTTTAGGGTTCCGTAGCCAAATGGCAAAAAACGGAACCCTTATGGATTCGTCATGTCTGTCTGTCTGTCTGTCTGTCTGTCTGTCCGTATGTCACAGCCACTTTTTTTCCGAAACTATAAGAACTATACTGTTGAAACTTGGTAAATAGATGTATTTTGTGAACCGCATTAAGATTTTCACACAAAAATAGAAAAAAAACAATAAATTTTGGGGGCTCCCCATACTTAGAACTGAAACTCAAAAAATTTGTTTTCATCAAACCCATACGTGTGGGGGATAGGTCTTCAAAAATGATATTGAGGTTTCTAATATCATTTTCTTCTAAACTGAATAGTTTGCGCGAGAGACACTTCCAAAGTTGTAAAATGTGTGTCCCCCCCCCGTAACTTCTAAAATAAGAGAATGATAAAACAAAAAAAAATATGATATACATTATCATGCAAACTTCCACTGAAAATTGGTTTGAACGATATCTAGTAAGTAGTTTTTTTTTAATACGTCATAAATCGTAAACCGCAATTTACCTTTCATTCAAGTTACAACGAACTACAAAAACTTTTATATTATGTTACTTGCTGCTACGGAACCCTTCATGGGCGAGTCCGACTCGCACTTGGCCGCTTTTTTTTAATAATCTTATGTTTAGTCCACGTAAACAATTTTTTCTATACCATTTGACAGTTAGTATGAGCCAAGCGATATCAGCGCCTCTATCGGCGAGCTTTGTCAGTTTTCTTCCCCATTACATTATTTTAAGTCAATTGACAAAGAAAAGTCTCTTTGCATCTATATCATAACAAACGAGATTGTAACTCAATAAATCCATCATCTCTACTCAACTACTGAGAACGAAGGAGATTTCGCTAATAAAAAAAAAGTAATCACGCAGACTTGATACCCGACGTGGGAAAAAAAGTTTTTAGCGGTTTCATGATTATGACTATACTCCACCATAAACTAAACCCCTGGGCTATCGTCCGAAATAACATTCTATACAGGATGTAAGGGACAGGTTTCCAAAAACTTTAAGGGCTTGCTCAGTAGACGAAACTGAACAACTTTCCACAAAAAAATATTTCAGGAAACGAAAAAAATCGGCTTCTCCATATAAAATTATAAACTTGATTGGACAGTTTGTATGAAGAAGCTAATTTTTTTTCGTTGCCTGAAAAAAATTCTTGTGGAAAGCTGTTCAGTTTCGTCTACTGACCAAACCCCTAAAGTTTTCGTAAACTTGTCCCTTACACCCAGTATATGAGAGATATATTTGTTTAAAAGTGAACTTTTAAACAAATTACTTTAAAACTTTTAAACTTGATGATAAGGTATTATTAATCGGCGATTTAAATATGTATTCCGGTAGTCATGAAGTGCAATGTTATTTCGAATATTTTGTCACCTTTTGTGGATTTCGTCAATGTAATACGATTTCAAATTGTAATGGACGGACACTAGATGTCGTACTTACTACGTTACCCGATTCTGACATCGTTGTTGGGGAAGAACGTGACTCTCTAGTTCGCATAGACCCGCAGCATCCGCCGCTGCGCGTGCGCTTTGTTCGGGAGCGGGTTTCAGCGCCTGTCGTCACCTCTATTACTTCCATCGCCCCTTATCCACGATGGAATTTCTCTAAGGCTGATTTTAACTCACTTTATGCCTCTATAGCGGCGGCAGACTGGAGCGAACTCTATGAAAAGAGCAATTCCAATGACGCCTACGATGTTCTGTATAACATAATATATTCTATTATGGACAACTGCATCCCCAGGAAAAAACCTAGAACGGATAGTCTTAGATATTGTTACCCGGAATGGTACACCACTGAGTTAATAGGCAACTTCAAGCGAAAAGCGTTTTGGCATAGGAAATATAAATCTAATCAGTCGCAACAGAATTATGATATGTTCGCTTATCACCGTTCTGTGGTTAAAAACCAAATTAATACGGCGTACACTGCGTATCAAAACCGCATATCCGCACAGCTTATTCAAGAACCCAAGTCATTTTGGAGTTACATTGGGAACAAACGTTCTAAGCGCAGCAAGAAGCGTATCATGAAAGAAGGTCAAGTGTTGTCAAATAGAGAATGTGCACACGAATTCGCTGAGTATTTTAAATCGGTGTATGGATCCGATGTACCCAAGTTAGATATCTCACAAGCGGAGAAGGCAACACTGGATGGAAGTGCTTGGGTGGATGTGGGACAACTTTTCTTGCAAGAGGTAAGTGCGGCTCTTGCACGCTTAAAATCTAAACATTCGGTGGGTCCTGATGGCATTCCTCCTTATATAATTAAGGATTGCAGACTAGTAATGGCTCGTCCTCTGCAACACCTTTTCAATCTCTGTCTGAACAATGATTCGTATCCAGAAGGCTGGAAACTTACACGAGTGGCACCGGTCCCGAAAGGGACGGCTGCAAGCGACGTATCCGGCTACAGACCAGTGGCTGTGTTATCAACTTTTGCCAAGATTTTTGAGTCAGCATTATGTGCGTCAATTGCCAATCAGGTAAGTGCTCGCCTTAGTGATGCTCAACATGGGTTTAGGCCAGGTCGTAGCACAAACACGAATTTATTATGTTTTATGAACTATGCCACACCTGCGCTAGATTCTGAAGTGGGCGCTCAGGTAGACGTTGCATACTTTGACTTCAGGAAGGCATTCGATAGCGTAGACAATGACGTTCTATTGTCCAAGTTCGCAGCTGCAGGCTTCACCCCTAGGTTGCTTCGATTCTTCGCAAGTTATCTGAGCAACCGCAACCAGTATGTTGAGTACGCTGGACACGTATCGGAACCGTATTTGACATTAACTGGTGTCAGTCAGGGAAGTAACCTAGGTCCATTGGAGTTTGTTTTGATGGTCAATGACCTTCCAGAAGTGGTCAAGGATAGCCGGTGTTTACTCTTCGCGGATGATTTGAAATTGTTTTTTTCAATAAAAGATAGGATGGATTGTGAGTTATTGCAGAGAGACATAAATCGAGTCGAAGAATGGGGGATCCAAAATAAACTACCCTTTAATGTTATAAAATGTAGCGTGATGTTATGTACCCGAGCCTTACATCCAATCACTTACGAGTATCAAGTGGGTGGTCAAAAGATGACGCGCGTTAATTCGATCAAGGACCTGGGAGTAACTGTTTCCAATAACCTTATATTTAGGGAGCATATAGTAAACGTTTGCTGCAAAGCTTTTAAAAGTTTAGGGTTTGTTTTACGCGAGACGCGGGACTTTAATGGCACAGCTGCAGTCAAAACGCTCTATAACTCCCTGGTAAGGAGTAAGTTGGAAAGCAGTGCAACCATATGGAACCCATATGAGTTTAAATATGTTCATATGGTTGAAAAAATTCAAAACAAATTCACGCGGTTTCTTTACTGGAAGGAATACGGTGTCTACCCCTTCTTTCCGCTTATGTACCCAACTCTCTTTGTAATAGGGATGGTTGGGTATTATAAGTTAGAAGTAAGGAGAAATTTGGCAATGGTGAAATACGTGTTCTGTGTATTGCGTGGTATTTATAATAATCCACAAATACTGGAATCATTGGAATTGCTCGTTCCCAACACAAGGTTGCGACGGGAGCCTAGGACGAAAGTTTTTAAGGTTCCAGTGGCTCGCACCAATATTTTAAAATTTGCGTCCACTACCCGGGCGATAATAATATTAAACGCGGTTTCCGAAAAAATAGACATATTCAGTTGCTCATTGACGGAATTCGAAAAGGTGACCTTAGGTTACTTGTGTAATATATAACTACATTATTGTATTGGGTTTATCCTGTAAAAATAATGTAAAGTTGAAATAAACAATAAACAATAAACTTATAGATGATTGATTGGATCGGTTTGTCTAATAAAGTTACGATGACTACTCTTTGCCAACGCAAACACAACGACACACGATAAATCCTTTGCATGTGTGTAAATCATATTGTGTCTGGCTGGACATAATATGTTAACCGACTAAATACATCTCACAAACATTTTAAGTATTCGGGTCGCCCTTTCTTTCCATTATAAACTTATTGCTAATTGGACTTTTTTAATTGCGACCGCCAAAAGATCGCGAATGCCCGAATGAGGTCTCCTTTGAAATAAAGCTCTATGGTTTTAAAAAGAAGATTATTTTCGCCCTACCAGTTCACAAAAGAGGGGGCAGTTAAGAAAATATCTGAATCTTTTTTTAGTAAATTACGCATCGAAAATTGTTAGCTATCACTTCTATTCTCAGTATTCATTACTGAAATTAAATTGTTACATTAATTTGTTCATTTGGACGTTAAAATTTTGACGATGTAAACAGCCGACTTCGGAGAAAATACGAAGTTTATATTATTATATTTTTTCTGTATTTGCCGACGTTACTAACATTTTATTTCGGAAATATTTTTTTATTATATTGTTTGTGGGAAAGGCTGGACAAAAAGACGTTACATACATGTGATATACCACAAGAATGGGCGCTTCAGTGACTATACAAGTAAAATTTAAGTCGCAGCCCTAATCTACTCATGATACTGTACAACATTCTCTAAGAAAATTAGGACTCTGCATACAAATTAATGAGCTGAGTAGCCAAAGTATGAAATGAAAAGTTTATTTTTTTGCTCCAATTGAATTGGTTCCTTGAGAAAGTTGTTCAGTGTCATGTCGAGAAGCCACAGTTAAAAAGATGGAGGTCCATAAAGGGGTTTTCTGGCCCTAAAACTTTACGAGATAATGACAACCCTGAACACGTTAAAAACAACCGACCTTGATCGTAACAGTTACCACTTTGCTGTTTTTTTTAATTTTTGTTGAATTTTTCAAAAAGTGCTGAATCAATTTTGATAAAATATGGGACATAAATATAAGTATAAAAAAAACAACGTACAGTAGAACTGAGAAGCTCCTCCTTTTTTGAAGTCGGTTAAAAATAAGGTCGATCGCGCGTATACATTTTTGTATTTTATTGTTTTAGAGCATATATTATTTTAAGTTTTCATTAAAGTTATTTGTATTTTTCTAATAATTGTTCACCCTCCAGGGGCCCACAGATTCCTAATTTTGCAGTTTTGGCCAAAATTCCACCGTTTTACATTAATTAAAGAAGATTGAGAAAGATTGATTTAGAAAGATTACTAGAATAGTACAAATAATTTTAATGTAAACTTAAAATACTATATGCTCTAAAACCATAAAATGCAAAAATGTATACGCGCGATTAACCTTATTTTTTCGTAATTTTTAGGGCCAGAAATTTTGAGTCCCTAATGGACTCCCCATTTTGGTCCGCTTTTTCAATTTCTTCCTATATAATAAAGGTAGCCGGCCATGATAGGTAGTTGGATCGTTTTCAAATGGGCATCTAGAGATACCTGTAATAACCAGAAAGATTATTAACACGTTTTGATTGCTACGTTGCCATATCTCGTAGATTTGCGTATTTTTTAAATTAGATTCTTATTTCCATTAAGTTATTCTTATTTTTATAGAAGTTTACAATAAGACCCATGATTTTGATAATGAGGCGTTTCGCGAACCGCCAAATTGGGCATTATCCGCCAAAATTGCATGATTTCAGTTCCATTCTATCATGAAATACTCTTTATTTTATTTTATTTCAATGTTTTAAATGTTTAATAATTTATGATATAATGTGACTACTTTTTAACTATGTAACTGTATTTAATGTAATGAGTCTGTGTTGCTTGAGAAATAAATGATATTATATTATTATTTATTCTGAGCATTCTATACATATATTATTATTTAACAGATTATACAATAATAAGAACCATCTCGGTCTATTCACTGTCTGCCAAGCTTCCTGTTAAACGGAAAATAAGCTGAGTGTAGGCTAGTGACGTCTCTATGGTCCTATGGTGGCTTACACTGGAATAGGCGGGCTGGAGGCAACAATATAATAATTATACGAGGCGGCCCTGAGCAAACATGGGGGCTTGGGTTGGGCATAGGAGCTGAGCGGACGTTTATGTTAACTAAGTCACTTTTTTTAACTTTTTATTGTAAGTATACAGAAAAGAGACAAAGATAGACATTAATGAGGTAGAAAATGATTTTAGTAAACTTACCAATTTATTTTTTGTTTTATATTTACAGTTGCTAAGCACTTTCTCGCCTGGTGGTAAGTGATGTTGATACCAAAGATAGAAGCGGTCTTACCACGACTCCCTAATTCAATGGGGAACTGGCACCTTATCTCCATAGCGGTACAAATCAATACTATTAACACTGATATTTGACGATACTTATATAAGATTGTGGTAGATACTTATTTAAGATAATGCCCTACCACAAACCAAACCGAAACTTACAAAGGTGGCCCCGCGGAAAATTGAATTTGCGACCTCTTATAAGAAGCGAGCAGATTAGCTATTAGATTAGTCCAGGATGAAGGCTGATAATCTGTTGATAAATCGTGAAGAAATTAATATAATTACTTGCATAAGTATACGTTTTATGCCAGCAAGCAACAAATAGTAGATAGTACCTACTCATAAAACTGATCATTTTTCTTCAAGCATTAACTGTTTGTTGCATGTGAGCAAATAAACAGTGACGATGTATAAAAATATGTAACCCATTAACTGGTCTTCGTACTATGATATTGCCGAAACAGTAAAAAGTGTACCTACTCATAAAACTGATCATTTTTCTTCAAGCATTAACTATTTGTTGCATGTGAGCAAATAAACAGTGACGATGTATAAAAATATGTAACCCATTAACTGGTCTTCGTACTATGATATTGCCGAAACAGTAAAAAGTGTAAAAATAATTTTGGGCTCTCCATTTTGAACTAATCCAGTTGATCGATTTGCTCGTCTTTTCTTGTCGATATCTTGTCAATTTTTTTGTGATTTCAGCAAAGTAGAACTGTTCAGTAAGATGAGAAGAAGCCCCAGTTGAAAAAAGTGGTTAAAAGTGCGTTTGAAATAAGTGGTTACTCGGAATCAAGTATAGAATACAGGAAAAAGTATTGAAAAAATCCGATCTACAATTTTTTTTTTTCAGTTTCCCATCTCATCTCACGAAAGTATGGATGTTTGTTTGTTTGTGCCGCTATCACGCAGAAACTACTTAACGAATTTTGATGAAATTCGGTAGGTAGGTAGATAAAGCATTCGGCTAACACAGGATACTTTTTATCTCGGAAACTTTAGGGTTCCCGGAGGAATGCTTAAAAACTCAAAATTGCCACTTCAACACTAGATGGCGCTACCTTAATATTTTCTTTGTCTCTGGATCCAATTCTAAACGCAGACAAAGTCGCGGGCGGAAGCTAGTACTAAATGTGAACAGCGAATCAATATTTTTTATGAAAAACTGAAAAAATTTAGATCAGATTTTTTCAATATTTTTCCTGTATTTTATACTTGAGTCTTTAGCCGAATGTTAATCGCCTTTGTGCACTTAGTACTGTGTTTTTAGGGTTCCGTAGCCAAATGGAAAAAAACGGAACCCTTATGGATTCGTCATGTCTGTCTGTCTGTCTGTCTGTCTGTCCGTCCGTATGTCACAGCCATTTTTTTCCGAAACTATAAGAACTATACTGTTGAAACTTGGTAAGTAGATGTACTTATTCTGTGAACCGCATTAAGATTTTCAAACAAAAATAGAAAAAAAAACAATAAATTTTGGGGGTTCTCCATACTTAGAACTGAAACTCAAAATTTTTTTTTTATCAAACCCATACGTGTGGAGTATCTATGGATAGGTCTTCAAAAATGATATTAAGGTTTCTATATTAATATCATTTTTTTCTAAATTGAATAGTTCGCGTGAGAGACACTTCCAAAGTGGTAAAATGTGTGTCCCCCCCCCCCCGTAACTTCTAAAATAAGAGAATGATAAAACTAAAAAAAATATATGCTATACATTCAAACTTCAAATGCAATTCCATGCAAACTTCCACCGAAAATTGGTTTGAACGAGATCTAGTAAGTAGTTTTTTTACGTCATAAATCGTAATCCGCAATTTACCTACAACGAACAACAAGAACTTTTATATTATGTTACTTGCTGCTACGGAACCCTTCATGGGCGATTTGGACTCGCACTTGGCCGCTTTTTTGTTATGAATTATTTCGTAAATCCAACAGGGGACACTGACATTAGCTAAGATGATGATATAAAGAAATGTGGCAAGAAAGAGTGACTGAATGAAACAACGTTTGATTTTTCAATGTCCAAGCAACTCTTAAATCAGTGACAGTCGCACACTCCTACACAACAATACGACGCAAATGAGCCGGCCATATTGAAAGACAAATTTTAAAAAACGCAGCACAAACACCGGTCGGTGCAGGCATATCCTGGCGCATTCTTACTAGACTTTTAAACAAGAAATGTTACAATTAACTTGAAAAGGGGCAACTTAACAAACAAAAAAATAGGGCTTCAATTCAAATCAGTTGCATGCAATGCAAATTTTAACCAGATTTTAAATCCTCAGATTCTTTAGGAAGTAAACTCTGTTGACACTTTGTGAAATTATTGCATTTTAATATTTAGCCTATAATTTCGCCATAAAGCTCTTTTCGTGCTTGACTGTGACTTTGTATTTTTCCAAACCTGTGACTGTTTTTTTTTATTAATGTTATAGTGGAAATCCTTTGATCCATTTGGAAAATATAGTCAGCATAGACTACAGTACAAGTTGATTTTAAAAGGCGAATTTTTTAGGGCTTTTCTCCGTACAAATATATCGAATAGGTTTCAGAATTGTAGGCAGAGAATGGTTGAATTTTCCAAATAAAATGCACACATTTAGTAGAGTGTGGTCAGCAATATACAATATTTTGCGTAAATATATCAAGGAAACGCAGATTAGTAGGTTGTTATTAGATGTAAAATAAAATAAAGTTATATTCTACTCTTCTATTTGGCATTCCACATCTCTCATCGAGCGTCATTTTGCCAATGTCAAGTGAAAAATGGGAGAATCTTCAATAAAAAAAAAATTGTGAAACGCCAATGTCAAGTGAAAGACGCGGCTCTAAGGGTGATGGGCACTTAAAGACGCTCCACGTGGTGGTTTGTTGTTGGAACTCGGAAAACGGAGCTGTCTACCGAGTTAATCCTCTTCTTATGACCGCTTATCACTGAATCGGAATCACAGCTATTTCCCCATCACAAAAATAATGTTGAGACTACTCTAAAACGGAAATAATTAAAATTTACTCAGCAGACGTGTGCTCGGTACAAGTCCCGGCAACCAACCTCCTAAAATTAAATTGTAAAGACACAAACAGTTTGACAGGAGGAAACGGGAAGGAATGAAGATTGACATTAGCTTAACAACTGGGGTTGCTAAAACTCTCTTAAAATTATTGGCTTAACATACCAAGAAAAATGACACCACCATTTTTCTTCAGGAGCAAGCAAATCAAATCAACCAAATCAAATTCTTTTTTATTTAAGTAGATGCTGTACACATTTTTTTTAAACGCCAATGTCAAGTGAAAGATGCGGCTCTAAGGGTGATGGGCACTTAAAGACGCTCCACATTTTTTTTATTTAAGTAGATGCTGTACATATTATTTTAAATCGTCATTTTTTTTCTACCTAGTACCTATAAAGTTACTACCACTCGGAACTTGTACACTCAACGTTAAGGGAAGTGTTACCGGAGCGAGAAGAAACGTCGAGTCCATAGAAGCACGTTGGGTTTAAAGACGAATCTTTTTTGTTTAATAGATGCTGTGCACATACTTTTAAATCGTATATTTTTTACCTAGTATCTAGTACAAAGTTCCTACGACTCGGAACTGGTACACTCAACGGTTCGGGAAGTGTTAGCGGAGGGAGAAGAAACGTCGAGTCCAAAAGAAGTAACGTCGGATTTAAAAACCATAAACTCTGCCGCATGTCAACAGCCTTAATACCCCTATCTTATTACCATACGCCATTTCACATAACCATATTCATCATACAACAGCTCTGCCGTCATAAGAGAGAAGGCCGCAAAATATACGGAGTTTCCGTATACTTTGCGGCCTTTTTTCTTAAGTGGGCTTTTTTATCTGCTCAATATTCAAGCTTCAGTCCGATTGTGTGTTTTCCCAAATAATTATGAGTGGTGTGATTTCTGTGTCGTTTGCCTAGCTTGTTTGTCGACGAATGTCGCACGTCGTGAGCTGCCGCAGTGTAAACAGGGCTTTAGATACATCCACAGGCTGATGCAAGAAACTTACTTATTTAATTGCAATATTATACCTCATTGTACTATAAAATAAATGAATAAATAATCCAGGACAAATCACACACGGTCATCTGGCCCAAACTAGTATCCCCTGTATTATGGAAACCAGAGACTGTTATACAAACACATATACGTTTTAAATACATACATATATAGATATAATACAGAGACATAGAGCAAACAAATCTGCTCATCACAGAAATGTTTGCCCTGGGTGGGGATCTAACTTACGACTCTAGTATCAGTAGTCAGGAACGCTAACCACTGAGCCACCGAGTCAGTCAACGTAATATTTTACCTCATTGTCCTTAAAAGAGGCTATTCTGCCAAGACTCCACTTAGATACTTATATTTCTGTCCTATTTAGTTTACAGCTTTAGTATTTTACTACTTTTTTCATTCACCTTTCTAGAGTCGAACTAATTGATCTTATAAAAGTTATGAATGAAATATACAGGTAACTTTTTATTTGGCTTACAAGCAGCAAACGACGAATGCTACAACTTTTTCTCTATAAAGAATTTTCCCTTTTTTGCTCCAAGAAGCTATGATATTATTAAGTAGCATATTAGTTTACTAGTAGGCATCTATTAATTAAAGATTGTTGGCGAAAATAAAATCAGCCTATATTTTAAGCTGTCGGTGGATTTACTTTTTTAATTCAGTTGGTTATTTTAAGTTTAGGTAATTCGGACAATGTGTAAGGGACAAAAACTACCGAGTATAAGACTTTTTTTTAAATATGCGACAGTTTTGTTAAAAAAAGAATCTAATAAATATTAATATCCGGAAGCATCCGGTGAGTCCCTAATTTCTGTTACACAAAACCAGTATAAAATATTCAGTGGCCAATAATAAATTAACATTCTCAAAGAAAGGAAACTTCAAAAAAGGGGACACCCTCTATAAAATGTCACATAAGTGTCGGGTGGTCCCTTTTTGTTTTTATCTCATCTCACTTATTATAAATGCGAAAGTATGAACGTTTTGTTTGTGTGTCAGTTTCTTTATTTGTTACACATTTAGGCTGAAAATTTGTTTTTTTTTTTGGCATTCTTAGGTTGACTAGAAGTTCGCCTTTCCTATACTTTGTTTTGTATATATATATATTTTTTTCTTTTTATTATGTATGGAATAAACAGTTCACAAACAAACAAAGAAACAAAATTCTGAGCTGATTTGTATACAATTTGATACGTAAATATATCGTTTTAACTGGATTAACTAACACATATGTATGGTAACTTTTATCTCAGACAAATGTATCGTTGAGGCGAAGCGAAATCATGTTTTTTTTTCTTTCACGTTGCACCAATGCAACTAATCTACTTCACTTTTCCAGTTGAAAGGATTGGAAGACTAGGAAGTTACATGCGATATCTTTTATTTCGCAAATATTCGTGGATCACGAGGGAAATAAAAAAGTTTTGACACTATTGGCGAAACTACTTAACCAATATTACTGCGTTTTGGCATAAAGCTAAAGTAAAAGCTGTGGAGTAACACAAAATAAAAAATCTAATTTTTTTTTATTTTATTGAAGTAGATGTTGTACACATTATTTTAAACTGTATTTTTTTCTTTCATAGAAGATATTCCGAAAAAAAGACACCCATGCTTACTCAATATGCACGCAGACAAAACCGCGGGAAAAAGCTAGTACATCCCTAATCTAATGTGTAACTTTTTAAAATTCTACTTTACGACCAGAGACAAGAAAAATGGCGGCTGGTAAATAGGTGACTGTAATATAAAAAAAGTTGACAAACACACATTTGGTTGTTAGGATTGTTTTTTTTGTTATTTTATTTTATTTAGAAAGGTCCTGTTTGCATTACGCTCGAGTTTAATGATATACTTAACACAAAGGGTAGAAAAGAATGAGAATAAAAATGTATGGGCTTTAAAAATTGTAGCCTCTCGTAATTAAAGGCTCTTGTAATTGTAATTAAAGATTGAAAAGGTTTCTGAAGGTTCGGCAACGCATTGATAGCGCACCTAGTGTTACAATTGCCTATACTTAAGACAGAAGGCCGCAAAGTATTATATCTAAACTCGAAAAAGTATGGAAACTCCATATACGTATAGTTTGCGGCCTTCTTTATTATGAGGGCTGAATAAGCGGCGGTAACTACTCACCACCAGGTGGGCTGTCAGCCTTTTTGCTACCCTTTACAATTTATTTATTATCATTTATTTATTGCCACATTTAATCAAATTTTGATAAGCACTTAAGCAGGTAAAAGACAGTTAAGACTGAAAAAAATTATTCAAGACACACCTATATTTCGCAGTAACCTACGCCGCAGTAACGTTTTCGCTATTCGCACGCAAGTCCAAATTTTTATCTGTATTTCGAGTTAAATAATTCTTTTATTTTGACTATGTTCAATAGGATTACGTATAAAGCAGCCATTTTGTAAAACTGCGACACCATACAAAATTTTATTAAATGCTCTCCTCTTCAGTACGAACTCATTGACAACTCTCCATTGAAATATTCCCTTTAAATAGATGAAACACCTTTTTACCCGAACTCAGAAAAGGTGGGTACTGTTTTTTCTACCAAGATTCGTACAAAAGTATGCAAACGTGACTATGCTAAAAGCAGCCGCATCCGGGTCGCTGGGCATAGCTATAAATCTTGTATTAGTCACACGTAAGGCTTGTGCTATAGTTGGCTCTGTAAGCTATAAGATACTATATTAATATAGTGGCAAATATTACTGTCATTTAGTTTGTGTCTTTCTGTAAAGGTTATAAAAAAAGGTGCTGGAGTCGTAACTTCTTACTGATCAAACAAAATGGGGCTCCCATAGAAAAGTGGCCAAGCAGTTGATCAATATGGATAATTTGGACATTTATATCCAAAATACTTTTTGACGTTTCCACCACCTTGCACACCCCGTTCTGAACCCTGACAATATAATAACTAGCACCAAGATTGTTTAGCTTATCTTTGTGGTGTGCGCATACTTTATCTTCTAACAGAATCACAGGAAATGGCAAAACAGTTTTGTCACCTTATAAAAGAGAATAGTGATCGAGTATCAAGACTATTTTGAGGATCCGTGGCATTAAAAACTATAATAAAGAACAGCCAATGAAAGTGTACCCTGAAAAAAAATGATAGGATTCAGTATAACAATGTTTTTAAGTTTTTTGAACTATCTCCAAAAACTTAAAAAAGTACTAGGATTATTACATATACAGGATATAAAAAACAGGCATAGGATCCGGTAACCTGAGGCTTTTAGTAATCAGACATTTCTAAAATTGCAAAAAACCCTGATAAATAATGTAGGTCATTTTTTTGTATTTCAGCCAAGACGTAGAACAGTATGACGACTAGAAGCCCTAATTAAAGTGTCCAATTATGTTACATTCTGTATTCTACATACATACAAAACTCTTCAATGTAAACCTACAGAACCCACTAATATTTATCGCGGTTCACGCTTGCCATAGGCAAGGTAGGAACTTCATCAATAAAAACTCTTTTGTCGACATAACAATGACAATAGCACTTTTACCTGCGCGCAACTTATTACTACCGTTTGAGGAATTTTGCTCTTTCCGAGTCACAGATTTTAACTATCCAAACTAATAAAACTAACTATTAAAACTAAGCGAAAGTAGCTCTGTCTGTGCGAAAATAACTGTCTGTCTGCTAAATTTCCTCGCTTAAACCGCTGAACGAATTTTGATAAATTTTGGTATAGAGATAGATGGGATCTTTGAGAAGGTCATAAGCTACTTTTGTCGCGAAATTAAAGCTTGAAGGGGATAAAATAGGGCCTGAAATTTTGTATGGGGAACCAATTATTTCTCAAAAAATCATCATATTTTATTTTTATTACGCAGACGTGTAGAAATGAAATGAAGTAAAAAAATGAAATGAAATGAAATTAATATTTATTAAGTTGCGGGCATCAGCAAATTTTTACCAAACAGGCTTCAATATAATAGAATTTACTAGCTATAGGACCTTATTATGCAACCGACTGAATGGTTATTAAAATCAAAACGTTTTTATTTATACAGGACGTAATAAAATAAGTGTAGGACTGAACAACTTTTGTTCTACAGCTAAAGCTGAAACTTTAAGAATAATTTGGACTCTTTATACAAATTGATGACCTGTTAGACTGATTTTGTATGGAGATGAGGAATCCAATTATTTTTGCAATTTCATTAAACCCGTATAAAAAGTTATATATGATGAGTACCTTAAAAGTCCCAGTTTCTGAACACTTTTTTTATGAAGAAGAAGTTAAATGATCAAAATAAATTCAAATTAGATACCTATTAAATATGACGAAACTTATAGATTGTGAAAAAAATTGACGAAACATGACCTTATTTCTTCAACCAAGAGGTTAAAGTTAAACCCTCAAGAACCGTTCGTCGACGGGCCTTAAAGGGCTTATGACTGAACCGTGATTTCTTCCAACTAAGGTTTATTTCTTGGCCACAATGGGTGTAGTATTCTAAACTTTTCATGGTATTTAGTCATGGGGGTTTGAGATGAGAATCTAGATAAGAATATCGATATGCGATATCGATATTGATGAAAGAGAATTTTATTTAAGTGTTTATCGAAATATATTGAAAGTTATTAATAAATATGCGGGATAGTTACAGTCCAGTGGGATCCGTCGTTTCCGGGATATTTTTTATATTTTTCAAGGTACTAAACTCGGGGGGCAACTCGGCCACCAAAAAACTCGGCCATGGCCGAGTTTTCAATTTTTCATAAACTTTGGTAAGCAAGTCGGCCAAGTTGAAATCCTTGAATAGCCGAGTTGACCCCATCTTAAAATCGGTAGTGTCGAAACGTCCAAAATCATAATGTGGCGGTTTTTAAAAGAACAGTTTGAGTATCGAAGAAATTCACTTGATTATAAACGAATATTACTTACGTTACATTACTGTGTTATTAAGATCAACGAATTTTTAATCTGATTTAATTCATATGCTACATTTTTTAAAATTAAATATACTAAATTAAATAACATTTTAATTTTAAACTAAATAATATATTTTTAAATTTAGGATTTAATAAAATTTCTGAATATAAAGATCTCAGTGATTATGTATATTTATTCCTGATTTAAAAATAAAGTCGACCATGTATTTTTCTGAATATTTCTGTGAATGCATTTTTTTTTTCAAAATCTAGAAGTTGATAAAGTAATTTTTGTTTATTTTTTCTATATTAAGGTAAAATAAACAAAAATTACTGTAGCAACTTCTAGATTAAAAAAAAAACATTCACAAAAATATTTATACATGATATACTTTGTTTTTTAATCAGAAAAAACATAATCACTGAAATTAATTAATTAATTAATATTAATATTTACATCTTTAATCTTTACATTCAGGAATTTTATTAAATTCCAAATACTTTTTTTTTGACAAAATCAAGGTGACGGCCAATTTTATTTTTACTACATATGTAATTGTTTATTTTTTTATAAATATGAAGAAGCGAATAATATATATTTATTCTGTTTATTTTTTAGAAGTATATAATTTTTGTTATTTTGAATTTTTTTTTATTTTTAAATAGGAGAATATTAAGAAAGAAAGAAGGAAAATCGTTTATTCATCATCATCATAGGCCTTACACGTCTGTTACAGACGATTTATACAATGTCTGCTGCAAGGCATATTTTTTGGTGGCTGTATAAGTCAATAGTTTATTACGCCAGGGCTAAACTTTTAAGTTAGGTGACACTAAGATGTTTGCCCTGGATAGACATCGAACATTGTACGTATTTGTTTAAATAAACTTAAAACACTTTATAATTTTATGTTGTACTTCTTTCCCTTAGACCTTTTTGCTCTTTACCCACAGCAGTTCCCTACTACCACATTCTTCTTCTTACACAATATATTATACAAAATAACATTTCTTACTAGTGACATGTTTGGCCGATTTGACCATTTCAGTTTTTTAGGATAGTCATCTCTGCTATCAGAGATCAATCACCTTGGCCGATTTATCCCCTAGCAGTTCAAAAAATAGTCAACTCGGCTATGGCCGAGTTTTTTGGTAGCCGAGTTGCCCCCCGAGTCTGTTATTTATGCTTTTTGCATATTCATGAAACTGAACAACTTTTCAATATTAAATTAAGTACTTACATTTTTCCATTCTTTTAAATAATTACCCATTATTAGGCTGTATGCATATGTGTGATGACTATGCCAATTGGATGATTACATTTGTTTTTTAATATTTGTGAACATGATCTGACGGAAAGGCTGCATACCTTATACAGCCTTACAAAAAAAAAAAAGTAATTATCTCGAGAAATATCGAACTACAATATTAAAAAAATAAAAATTTAAAAATGTATTATTTATGCATATTTTACAAAAAACACATAAACGGGACGTCGAAAATTTGAAATGTCGCCAATCGTTAGTTCAATACCTTCGTTTATCGATAACCAAGTTGGGCCCATCACTAGCAGCCATTTTAATGCAGCTCATTTAATTTCAAACTCGCGCCGTGTGACGAACGCTTCGACGAAAAATATCGAACATTTGTTCTGCGCGAGAGCAAGCCTCGTTCATTTATTTATTTATTAACATTAACATCGATATTTTGAACTAAATATAACTAAGTTTATGGTTTTTTAATTGTGAATGTGAATGGTATTGTTTGTGTTTTATATTTTATATGTAGATTGTCGGTATTATGCATGTTGATTATATCGACGGGTGCGACAGATTTGAAAATATTTAGGAGGTCATTTTAAAAATTAGTTTCTTATAAAAATAAACAGAAAGAAATGATTTGTTCAATTTCTTAGTAATATAAAAAAATAAATTAGTTTATCAAGAATCTGAATGATACTAAAAAGTTTAGTTTAAATAATATTTTTTCTTAAGAAACTAATTTCTAAAACGATGTCCTGAACAATTTCAAGAATAACTCCATTCCAAAATTCGTTGATACTCGTATTCGTTTTCCCGACCCTCACCAATATTAACTACATTCCTACTTACGTATAGGTACATAGGTTACGTTGGGACATAGAGCACCCGCCTCCGCGATTTAGTGGCTAGTCCGCTCGCTTCACATCAGGATGTCGCGGATTCGATTCCCGGCAGGGTATCTTTGTAGGACTCGGTTTGGATTGGATTTGTTAGGGCATTTTCTAAGCGCGCCTCGCTAGCTGCCACTATCCCTTTGTTACCCTAAGCCCTAAGCCCGGTTTACATTGGTCAAGTACCAAGTAGAAGTCCATTGCTTGTCTCGCAGCTGTATTTTTCGAAAAGTACAGTTGCGAGAAAGCAATGGACTTATACTTACTTATAATACTTGGCTTCACTACTGAACTTGACCAATGTAAACCAGGCTTTAGTTCATCTGCTAGATTCAACTGGTTGGGCCTTACCAAAAGAAATATCGACGACAATCTGGTTTTCTAGTCTAGCAAAATGTATCTAATTCTTAAAATATCAAAGCTAACTTGGGAAGCCCGCCTCGATCTTTCGGCATCATCATCACTTACCATCAGGTGAGATAATGCCTTGGCTTACCAGCTCTTGTTTTTTTAATAACTTGGGCGGGACGTGAAGACAGGCATCGAGGCCTTCGAGCTAGCAATTCTAGCAGCTACGAATCGTGGTGGGGGACACAGCCGTATAACTGAATTATTCTTATGTCGCAGACTGTACAGGGTGTTAAAATAAATATCACAGTACAAGGACATTATACAGTTTGGACACTCCCTGCCGCTCTTTCTACCTACCTACCTACTTTCTGCTACCTCACCCCCCCTGTGTGACCGATGTGTGACCATTTGTCAAGGGGTTGGCAAACCAAAGCACAGTTTATTAACCAGTTTATAGATAGATAGATAAATAGATAATATCTTTATTTCGCTTTCGAGGCACAAATACATCAAATGAATTACACACTCAAAAAACAAAACACAGTAAATGATCAGAACAAAACAAAAATAGAATTAAATACAGCTTGAAATATCGCAAAAACTTAAACACTAGTGTAATAGTAGCCAACAAAAGTGTTGCCAAGATAGCGGAAATGGTCCAGGCTCAGCATTTATTAACCAAAGAAATTTTTTTAAGGAAAGAACTAAAGGCTTCTAAGAGCTAAAGGTAGGTAGCCTTGTCTGGTGTATACAGCCTTCACTTTATTAATTGTAAAAGTCTAGCTAACAATAAAGCACACTGAGGGCTAATTGAACATCGATTCAGTCAAGTACATCAAGCACACATTTACATGTGTAAAAACATGAATGTCTATACAGGGTGTAACAGAAAGGTGTGATAATACTTCAAGGTTGGCTTTTACCCATCAAACTGAATAACTTTTGTTCTACAACTTTGTTGAAATCGTAAAGAAATTTTCAGACTTTTCATACAAACTTGGTTCGCTAGCTGATCGATTTGTATGAAAAGTCCAAAAAAATTTTGTGATTTGAACAAAGTTGTACAACAAAAGTTGTTCAGTTTGATGGGTAAAAACCAACCTTTAAGTATTATCACACCTTTCTGTTACTACCTGTATAGTAAACAATGGTACGAAATTTGTATGAAGTGTCCGGGGTGTGATAAAGATGGTGTACAATTCGTCAACTGGAGTCTCTACTCATAACTGAACAGCTTAATGATAGTGTCATGGCGTAAATGAAACTGCTGAAAAGAAACAATACAATACGAACTGATAAGCTCTTTGTCTTTTTCTATGAAGAGTCCATTTTTTTTTTACGATTTCTGTAAAGCAAAAATAAAGGTAGTTGTTCAGTAAAGTAGACACCCCAGTTAACAAGTCCTAGAAATATTTTGTAACAACCTGTATAAAAGCTGCAGCGGTATGAAGTTGCTTTGCCACACATGAACTTTCATATTCATACAATGCAATGCAATTACAAAAAAAAACAGAATTACTTGGAGAATTCTTGCAATAAAATTCTTGATCCTTATCGATCAGTCTACATGTTAAAGCCATGTTTTATCTTTTTACTGCAAAGGAATGTATTTACTGCAATTGTGTTACACCATTCTTCAATAAATCGACACAAATATATTTTTAATGGCGTTTATCTCGACTGTTTCCGTGCTTCGCAAGGCGGCTGCTACGGAGGCTATATGGCCACTAGCCCCACAATCTCTACCAATTCGTTTATTAGTTTTATTATTTCTATTATTTCATTTTCGTCTTCGCCTCCGCCTCCGCTCCGCCTCCGCCTCCGTCTCAGTGGGAGAAAAATAACAGGATTGCCAAAAGTGTTATCGTCGAGTGTTATCCGATTCCTACCTTGGTTTTGCTGAAGAAGCACGGCGAGGGAGATTTCGGAGGCGGAGGCGGAGGCGAAGGCGGAGGCGGCGGCGGAGGCGGAGGCGGAGGCGGAGGCGGAGGTGAAATAATATCATTAAAAAAACGGTTGCTTTGTTTGAAGTATGAAAAAGGCCTAATAGTTGTTTTTTGTTTACAATTTGTGACAATATCCTTTTTGTTACGTAATTCCATTTTGTTTCCTTTTTGTGACTGTGTAAATTATTTTTAATAATGTCTATTTTAGAAGAAACCTTTCTTCAGTGTACACTGTACAACTTTTGTTTTATAACTACTATTTGTCATATTTGACGATTTGGTCACGGAACTCTTGGCAGCGGGGGAACACTGGACGAAACTGATAAAGTGGCACATTTATTTATTTTACGGAGGCGGAGGCGGACGCTGAGAAGGATGCGGAGGTCGACACGGAGGTGGACACGGAGGTGGACACGGAGGTGGACGCGGAGGCGGATGAGGAGGCGGGCGCGGAGGTGGATGCGGAGTCGGATGCGGATGTGGACGCGACGTGGAGGTGGACATGGAGGCGGACGTGGATGCGGAGGCGGATGCGGAGGTGGAGGCGGAGGCGGATGCGGAGGCGGAGGCGGAGGCGGAGGCGGAGGCGGAGGCGGAGGCGGAGGCGGAGGCGGAGGCGGAGGCGGAGGCGGAGGCGGAGGCGGAGGCGGAGGCGGAGGCGGAGGCGGAGGCGGAGGCGGAGGCGGAGGCGGAGGCGGAGGCGGAGGCGGAGGCGGAGGCGGAGGTGGAGGTGGATGCGGAGGCGAATGCAGAGGCGAATGCAGAGGCGGAGACGACAATGACAACGAAAATGAAAACGAACCAATATAAGTAAAATATCTGTTGTTTTGTTTAAAGTGTGGAGGCGGAGGCGGAGGCGGAGGCGGAGGCGGAGGCGGAGGTGGAGGCGGATGCGGAGGCGAATGCAGAGGCGAATGCAGAGGCGGAGACGACAATGACAACGAAAATGAAAACGAACCAATATAAGTAAAATATCTGTTGTTTTGTTTAAAGTGTGGAGGCGGAGGCGGAGGCGGAGGCGGAACCGGAGGCGGAGGCGGAGGCGGATGCGGAGGCGGAGGCGGAGGCGGAGGCGGAGGTGGAGGCGGAGGCGGAGGCGGAGGCGGAGGCGGAGGCGGAGGCGGAGGCGGAGGCGGAGGCGGAGGCGGAGGCGGAGGCGGAGGCGGAGGCGGAGGCGGAGGCGGAGGCGGAGGCGGAGGCGGACGCGGAGGCGGAGGCGGAGGCGGAGGCGGAGGCGGAGGCGGAGGCGGAGGCGGAGGCGGAGGCGGAGGCGGAGGCGGAGGCGGAGGCGGAGGCGAATGCAGAGGCGGAGACGACAATGACAACGAAAATGAAAACGAACCAATATAAGTAAAATATCTGTTGTTTTGTTTAAAGTGTGGAGGCGGAGGCGGAAGGAGGAGGAATGTTTTATCTTACGATTTCAGTAAACTCGTAAATTATAACTGAAGTTGTTCAGTAAGTTAATGGGTTGTACAATTTTTTTTTACAACCTTTATAACAGCAGCAGCAGTATGAAGTTGCATCGAGAGACATGCATTTTCATATTCATACAATACAATGCATTAACAAAAAAAAATAGAATTACATGGAGAATTCTTGCAATACAATTTTTGATCCTTATCGATTAGACTACACGTTAAAACCATGTTTTTGTCTTTTAACTGCAAAGGAATGTATTTACTGCAATTGTGTTACACCATTCTTCAATAACTCGACACAAATATAATACATGCATTTTTAATGGCGTTTATCTCAACTGTTTCCGTGCTTCTCAAGGCAAACCTCTCCGCCCGGATATAAAGAAAGAAAGAAAGAAAAACAACACGCACACAAAATGCACACATGTGACAGAAATGGCAACATCAATAAGATCGGATATGCACACATGTGACAGAAAATGACATGTATTATACTACTAACTTTAAAGTGTGTTCTAATAGATTATTTCATTCATTCCTTATGACATTTTTAGTATTGTATGACAGTTCGATAAATATCCTAAATTTCAACGTATAATACTACTCTGTTTTCATAGACAACATTAGTAAAATACGGTATTGGAAATTGCCATTGTGTTTGCAATGAAGAAGAAGAAGTATGTTCGCGATTTTTGATTCGCGAATAAACAATACTTTGCTTGAAATTATATAAAACTGTTTATTGATTTGAGTTTCGTATATACATCTTAGTTTGTTTTCATAATTTCAAGCTATAAATGAACATAGTTTTTCAAAAAAACACGTTGGAGTGAGCAGAGGTAGTTTTTTTTTATTTACAAAAATGAAATAGAACAACAGATGTTTGATACTATGTCTGTGACGGTTCATAGAGAACAGACTTGCAATTTTTTTAATTTTTATTTTATGACTGTGGTTACAAAACTTCTGGAGATTTTTTTTGCAAATTAGGTAATTTCGCAAATGGCCCGCCATGACAGTGCGCTAGCGAACTGAAGTGTTGTCCGCGCGTCCGGACTTGGCCCCCATGTGTGAAGTATGGCCTTGGCCTAACCTTCCCGAGGTATGGGAAGAGATCCGTGCCCCTGCAGTGAGGACGGTATAGGTTGTTGACATATATATAAAAATCGATAAATCGTTAACGAATCCAAAGAAGAACAGCCGTGATAGAACTAAAGTACAAGACCAAGAGCTAACGAAGGCGAGATTACAAGATCAAGAGCTAACGAAGGCGAGATTACAAGAACAAGAGCTAACCAACGAGAGAGTTCAAAAATAAACAGTAGCGAAAGATCAAGTTCAAGGTCAAATGAGGGAGAGAATTCAGATCAAACAAAACAGATATTATCTCATGAACTAACAAGAGGTCATGTGACTCTACTGGCTACAGCCCTGGTAAACATCGAAACACCTAGAGGATCGCAAATAGTTCGAGCATTAATAGATCCGTGCTCCCAAGAATCTTTTATATCTGAGGCAGTGGCGCGAAGGCTACAGTTGAAATGTAGTGAGATAAGAGGACAAGTGACAGGCGTCGGCGGAATGTCCGCTCAAATCAAAAACACTACCGAGTTAAAGATTGCATCCAGAACAAAGAACAACTTCGAGCTTAGTTTCACTGCATTGTAGTAAAACAAGTAACAGATATCATGCCAGCCAACCAGATCAACATCGATAAGTGGTCACATATACAAGGCTTAGAGCTTGCCGATCCCACATACAACACACCTGGACAAATAGGCTTACTTTTGGGAGTTAACATGTATGCAGACATACTTATGAGCGGCATCGTTAGAGGAGATCCGGGAACACCCATAGCGCAACAAACACACCTCGGCTGGATCATATCTGGAGGTCAAAATGAAAGACAAGAAAAGAGCAATATTGTCAGTATGCCCCTTAATTTATGCTTAGACCGCATGCTCACCCGATTTTGGGAAGTAGAGGCGTTTGAAGAGAGTAAAAACAGGCTTACTCCCAAGGAAGCTAAAGCAGAGGAGATATACGAGAAAACAGTTCAAAGAAGTGAGACTGACGGTAGATACATAGTAGCTCTGCCTTTTGAAAACGAATAGCCAGTCTAACCGGAAAATTCAAGAAACATAGCATTAAAGAGATTGATGCACTTAGAGAAGAAACTGGCAAATAATGAGAAACTGAAGATCGAATACGATAAAGTCATGAAGGATTATATAGAACAAAATCATATGGCACCTACAAGTAAACAAGAAAATGACGTGGTATACCTACCTCACCATGCCGTGATCAGAGAAGATAAAGAAACAACGAAAGTTCGAGTAGTGTTCGATGCTTCCTGGGAAGGCACGAATGGGAAATCCTTAAATGATGAACTGTTGATTGGGCCATCGCTACAAGAAGAGTTAAGAGACATTATAATGAAATGGAGAACACACAAGGTATGTTTCGTGGCAGATATTGTTCAAATGTACAGACAAATAAGGGAACGAGAGGAAGACACTGATTTTCAGAGAATTCTGTACAGATTTAATCCGAAAGATGAAGTCGAGGACTACAAAATGTTGACAGTTACCTTCGGTACGGCCTCGGCACCGTATCTAGCAATAAAAACACTACGAAGACTGGCTCAAGATGAAAAGGAGCAATTTCCCATGGCATCCCAAATTATAAACAGAGATTTTTATATGGATGATCTATTGTCAGGATTCTCCGATGAATTACGAGCAATTAAAGCACAAAGAGAGTTATCAGAGATTATGAACAGAGGGGGTTTTAGATTACAAAAATGGGCATGTAATAGTGAGACATTCCTAAAAACAATAGCTCCCGAAGAAAGAGCAAAAGGAACGGAACGAGACATGAACAAAAATGAATGTATCAAAACGCTAGGAATAATATGGGAAACGAAGAGCGATAGCCTAAAGGTTACACAAAAGTGCCAAGAGATGTATAAAGATCAAAATATTTCTAAGAGAAACATATTACGCCAGATTGCTTCTTTGTTTGATCCAATGGGTTGGAACGCACCTTCAGTAATATTAGCAAAGATGTTCATGCAGAAATTATGGTTAAGACAGCTAGATTGGGATGAGGAACTTTCAGACGAGCTAAGGGAAGAATGGAAATCTTATCAGCTTGACTTACCGGTCTTATCGGAAATAAAAATACCAAGATGGGTTGGAACTACGGAAGAGACCAAAGTAGAACTCCACGGATTCGCAGATGCATCAGAGAAAGGATATGCAGCTGTGGTATATACAAGAACAATAAGCAAGGATAAGAAAAAAAGCACGACAGCTCTTATAATGGCGAAGACGAAGGTTGCACCGATAAAACAAATATCCTTGCCGAGACTCGAACTCTGTGCAGCCACTCTGCTGTCAAGACTTCTAAAACATATCATGCAGATCCTGAAAATTGACGAAGATAATACATTCGCATGGAGTGACTCTAAGGTGACACTTGCCTGGATTAAAGGTGATCCCAACAGATGGACTCCTTTTGTGAAGAACCGAGTAATTGAGATAAGAAATAATTTAGAAACCAGATGGTTTTATATAAACACTAAAGAAAATCCAGCAGATCCAGCATCTAGGGGCGTTCTTCCTAACAAACTAAAAAACAATGAGCTATGGTGGAATGGACCTCCATTTTTACGAGAACTAGAATATACTATAAAATCAGAAACTATTCCTGAAACAGACCAAGAAATTAGACTCTCAGTAAAGTGCGCACAAAGACAATTTCCGAACAAGAAGATGAAAGACTTACCTTACTGAAGAAGTACTCGTCACTGAAGAAGTTGTTACATGTAATTGGTTACTGCTGCAGATGGTTGAACCTGAAAAGGACTTGACTTGACTTGAACCTGAAAAAACTTACCTAAGGAAATAACCTGTGAAGAAAGAAAGGAAGCACTTACCTTATGTGTGAAGATTGTCCAAGAGATTGACTTTTCTGATGAAATTAAAGATCTTAAAATGAAAAAGAAAATTAAGAAAAGTAGTCGACTGCTGCCGCTGAACCCGTTCATAGATGATGACGGTGTACTGAGAGTAGGTGGACGACTGATGAATGCCAAGATTGAGAGCGGAAGAAAACATCCAATTATACTTACCAAGGACAATGCACTTATCAGTCTTCTTCTAGATGATGCCCATAGAGCTACACTTCACGGAGGACCACAGTTGATGTCTACGTATCTGCAAAATAACTACTGGATTATAAAAGGAGCACAAGTCGTAAAAAACTACTACAGAAAATGTATGAAATATGCTAAGTTCAACGCACAAACCGGAACCCAACAGATGGGCAACTTACCAGAAGTTCGTGTAAACCCTTCACGTCCGTTTTCGATCAGTGGGGTTGACTTTGCTGGTCCCATTTTCTGTCGAATGAGTAAAGGTCGAGGTACTAAAGCTGTCAAGACGTATATATGCCTGTTTGTTTGTATGGCAAAGAAAGCTTTACACTTAGAATTGGTGATATGACATCGGAGGCATTTATCGCAAGCTTTAAAAGATTCACTGCCAGACGTGGGCATTGTCATGAATTATGAAGTGATCATGGTACCAATTTTGTAGCAGCTAAAAAGATCTTAATGGACATGTGGGAGCAAGGTAGAGGAGATCTACCAGAGGAACTAAGAGTACTACTGGATGCTCAGAACACAAGATGGAAATACATAACACCTGGGGCGCCTAACTTTGGAGGTTTATGGGAGGCCGGGGTGAAGTCGGTGAAGTATCACCTTAAGATAGTGATAGGAGCATCAACCTTAACCTTCGAAGAACTGTATACAGTGTTGACACAAATTGAGGCCTGCTTGAATTCACGACCTCTGGTGCCACTTGGAGATGATCTGGAATGCCTGACTCCCGCACATTTGTTAATTGGAGCGCCAACTGTAGTTCCCTTAGAAAAGAGCGTCCAACAAAAGAATATCACGCCTTTGGAGAGATGGCGTTTAACACAACGTATGGTGCGAGACTTTTGGTCCAGATGGCAGACTGAGTATTTATCCCGTCTACAACAACGCCCGAAGTGGCTTCTACCACAGAAGGATTTAAACGAAGACAACCTAGTCCTGATTAAAGATCCAAAGCTTCCACCGGCAACCTGGAGGATGGGACGAATATTAAAGAAGTACACCGGAACAGATGGCCTCACCAGAATGTATGATGTCAGAACCGCATCTGGAGTAATACAAAGATCTATATCCAAACTCTGCAGACTTCCAGATTAGTGTAAGGACATGCTGTCCTTGGCGGGGGAGAATGTTGAAGTGAATTTTATGACTATAATAACGTTCCATGCTATATTTAGTTTTCGGGTAAAATAATAGATGGCGCTGTGCGAAATTAAAACGCGCTATCATTGTAAACATTCATATTATTCATTCATTTCTAGAAATAACCATTTAGCTGTCGGGGGGGGGGGGGGGGACACATGACTTTAACAAAAAATTGCACTTTAAAGCTTAATATTTCGAAAACGAATCCATGACTCGAAAAATAGGTTTCACAAACCCACAATATTTTTGAAAGACCTATTCAACGATACCCCACACCCTGGGATAGTCGAGAGAAAAAAAATTCCAAAAGAGCTAGTAACTTTAGTTCTCCTACGTATCTCCTCATATCTGATTCAATCACGTAGGGAAACACCAAGCGTAGCACGTTCCATCGCCCTTTGAGTGACTTTAAGCCTTCTTATAAGGTCCATAGTAAGCGACCATGTCTCGGATCCATATGTCATGACTGGCAACACACACTCGTCATGGACTTTAGTCTTGAGATACTGCAGTATTTTGGACGTGAAGATATTGCGAAGTTTCCCGAACGCTGCCCAGCCAAGTTGGATTCGACGGCTGATCTCTTTCTCAAAGCTGGACCTACCTAACTGGACTGTTTGTCCCAGGTATATACAGAGTGTAACAGAAGTGTGTGACAATACTTCAAGGTTGGCTTTTACCCATCAAACTGAACAACTTTTGTTCTACAACTTTGTTGAAATCGTAAAATTTTTTTTGGACTTTTCATACAAATCGATCAGCTGGCGAACCAAGTTTGTATGAAAAGTCCAAAAAAATTTTTGCGATTTCAACAAAGTTGTAGAACAAAAGTTGTTCAGTTTGATGGGTAAAAGTCAACCTTGAAGTATTGTCACACACTTCTGTTACACCCTGTATATTCGTCAACAACTTCGAGCGTAGAGTCTCCAACCTTCAGAGGAGTGGGTGTAACACAGATGTTTGACATGATTTTCGTCTTATCCATGTATCATTTTAAGACCCACTTGTTGGGAGACTCTACTTAGTCCTTTGAGCATTGCGCCTAGATCCTCCAAGGTCTCAGCCATGATCACGATATCGTCAGCAAATCGAAGGTGAGTGATGTACTCGCCATTGATGTTAATGCCGAGTCCTTTCCAGTCCAGAAGCTTGAAAACATCTTCCAGTGCAGCGGTGAACAGTTTCGGAGATATAACGTCTCCCTGTCTCACCCCACGCTGCAGCCGGATAGGTTAAGAATTCTGATCCTGGAGGTGGACCAACATGCTGGCATTTTCATACAAACACTTCAAAACTTCGATGTATCGATAATCGATCTGGCACCGTTAGGAGAGATTGCAATACAGCCCAGGTCTCGATCGAATCAAAGGCTTTCTCATAGTCTACAAACGCCAAGCTTAGTGGTCGATTATACTCATCGCTCTTCTGTATAATCTGCCGAAGCGTATGTATGTGGTCTATGGAACTGAAGCCTTTTCGGAAACCGGCTTGTTCGGGAGGCTGGAAGAATATAAGGATTATTATGCATATCCGTACCAAATTACAGCTCTGGAGTACTAATAGTCTCTGAGCTAAGCCGCGGACAGATAGACGGACATGGCGAAACTATAAGAGTTCCTCGTTGACTACGGAACCCTAAAAAGGGTAAATTTTAAAGAAAGCGAGAAAAGTTATTAGAAACAGAGAAGAAAACAAGGAAAGAATCAGCTTTGTTATAACGCACTTTAAAACAAAAAAACATAAAATAAGAATTTTTTTTTCATATATTATTTTCATAATCCTTGTCTACATTAGCGCCACTCTGATGGATTCTTGAACTATTATTTACTGCTTACAGTTGGACACTTTTTTAACTAATCCCCCATATAAAACAGTCTTCCTTATACTATTGGCATAGAGAGGCATCAAAAAAGTGGCGAGGAGAGGCAAGGAAAGTTTGATTCGGTCGCGCTCCTCTTTCGAGCTAATACGTCCATAACTTTGTGTACTAGGTCAAGTGTGATATCATTTTCGGATAATTCAAGGAAGACTCATTAATTTCTGATTAAATAAAGGCTTCTTTCAAGTTCTTTCACTAAAAAAAATATAAGAAATTCATAAAATCCGAATAACGTGGACAACATATTTAAAAAAAAATGGTTATTTATCTAGTACAAAATAGTTTTTCTATCTAGCACAAAGTCCTTACCACGCGGAATTTGTACACTCAACGTTTCAGGAAATTTTTGCGAAGCGAGAAGAAACGTTGAGTCCAGAAGAAACTCACTTCAGCACATCTTTTTTTAACACTTAATTTCTATTAAAAATCATGTCAACAATAAAATTATGAGCTGTAAGATCCATACACGGTTTGAGATATTTATTTCTCAAAAAGAATTACAAATTCACTTAACTTAAGAAATGCAATATAAGTGCTTAAATTATTTATAATCGTGAAGGAAAATATTATTTACATCGAAAACAAATAATCCGTCGGTACTTTGGAATACAAATCTGATCCATAAATGACTTGTTTAATAAAAGCAATGGATAGGATCTACTAAATTGCCATGATTGGGTATGACCAAAAGCTATGTTCAATAATATATTTAAGCAAATTTATGTTAATTTTAGTAAATATGCTTTATATGAGAAGCGGTCGTGGCTCAGTGCGGCTTGCGTGGTCGCGTCGATCACGAAGGTTAACTGACTACAGACACGGTCATAACCTGGATGGGTATGACTGTTAGTGGCATTTATCTCGACCGTTTCCATGCTTTGCAAGGCACGTTAAGCCGTTGGTGCCGGCTGCTATCGCTAGATGGCAGTCGTTAAGCCACGTTGGAGTCCTTATAGGCGGCTTCAAATTTTCTGACACTGGGGTTGGCCACTAGCCCCACAACCTCCACCAATCCGGACTTGGCCCCCGTGTGTGGAGTATGGCCTAACCTTCCCGAGTTATGAGAAGAGATCCGTGCCTCTGCAGTGGGGACGTAATGGGTTGTTAACATACTTTATGAGCCACACACATAACATCCCAAAAGGCAACTTTATACACTTCCGTAGTCCGTACTAACAACTGACGGTAAATTTTTCAACCTAGACCGAAAGAAGGCACGTAACAAAGTTTTATGCCATATAGTTACAGCAATAAGGTACGTGGACGACTTATGTTTTACAGCGGAATCCCCTAATCTCTGCAAAAACTGATGACCAGTTTTGACGAGTCATTAAAAAAAATTGAGTACTGACAGTGTAAGTAAGATCGATGTTATGTATGTTGGGAGACAACTGAACAATCTAACTCCAAATGTATCTCGGTAAGAATGTCATGAAGCATGTGGAGAAGTTTAAGTATTTGGGAAGTGCAATAACATTCAAATGTGACCTCGACCCTGAGATCATTGGAATTGGTTCAGCTTTAGCAGTTTTTGGCAAACGTAGACCTACATTCTTCCGGTCGCATGATATTAGCTACTAAGATCTTGGTGTATATGTCCAAAGTAATTCCAAACCTCCTCAATTCGTGAGAGACATAGTGTTTATATAGAGCTATGACAGGTATAGATCGATGGATTCATTTTGGTACAGATATTACGAAATATCCTGTCGTAAGGTCGTTTGTTTCGTCAGAGCTATATCGGCTCCCCTCCCCCTTTCTTATGACTGGCTATTTGATGATCTTCGAATCAAGACGAAAATATTGATAATTGTTGTAGCTATATAGGAGCCAGAGAAACAAACTCGGTAAATAGAGCACTTTTATTATTTTCGCCACCAGTCTAATAGGAAAGAAATACGCTGCCTCGATAGATTTCACGTGCAGTGCCTCCGTGATATCATGAACATCGACTGGTCCAACCATATAAGATATACAAAGGTTCTACAACGTGCAAACGTATACGGAATTGAGGCGTACCTTAAGCGAAGAAAATTACGTTGGTGTGGTCTTGTGACTCGTATGCTGGGTTACGAAACGTGTCAGTTACTGAGAGCTTCAAGAGGGCAAGCGAAAGCAAAGTGGACTGCTATTGCGGTATAATAACACCGCCACCGTGATGCCTCCCGATGCCTCCCGGGCTTATTCCACTTAAGACCACCTAAGGAACAACTATGCCAAGTTTGAGGTCTTGATTCTTGATCCAAAATTACGGTAAATCGCAACGACGATATGTCGCATCTAGTTCGTGAAATTTAGCGTAAATACCTACCTACTTTTACTTCATAAGAACAGGCCCACTGGCATTGGAAGTGGGGTTGCTTTGGCAGGCTCATGGAAAGTCATGGAAAAATGGCGATGACACTCATGTCATGACAATATAATAATTATTTATAATTTTTGGAGTTAAATGTTCGGCGAATCAATAGGACAAAGTTTCTTCTTTTGAATTGAATTTACAGTAGGTATATCTATGTCGTAAATCAGTAGGACGGTAGTACTATGATCACGTTTGGATGCCCACAATCCATGAGTATGACACAATTATTATTAAATAACTACTACCTACCTATCATATTGTGCATTTTATCACATTTGCGTTTCGCACTTTCCATCTAGCTATCCGCGCACTTGTCTTTTTCACACCCAATAGCTCCGTCTCTGTCGCACACTGGCTATGCGTACGTGGCAGCTGACGCACCTTCTCGGCGTTTGAAATATAATTAATAATGTCTAATACATTTTAGATAAAATGCATTTTAAAAAGAAACTTCTTTGTTTGTACAAGGGACTATGATGATTTCCAATAGATAATATTAGTGTTACGGCACAGCCAAGAAAATATTTGTAGTGTCTTTAATGTGTACTACAGAAATCTTTAAAAAATCGTTTTTAACTGGGTTCTGAAATAGTCACCTAGGTGAAAACTTAACACATGTTCAAGCCGTACAATTAGACTTAAAAAACATAAAAATCTCCGAAGGCTCCATTTTGTAAGTATTATTTTTCACGCAATAATATAAAAAATATCGTAATATTAAGAATTTATTGCTTTAAACTAGAGACAACTTAAGTACCATATTTATAAGGTAACTATAGTTATAAATCTCAATTTTCCCCAAAAGTGCATTTATTGTATGGCGTATACAAGTTAAAAGGCGTATTTAGGTATTTCTAAGGGTTGAACGCCCTTACAATCACAAAATTACCACGAATGCTTAGTAAAACACCAATTCTTTTATTTCCAAACCATTTTAGTCAGGTGTCTTTAATGCGACCTCAAATCTTTTATTTACTGGACTAGAATGAATGTACGGAAGAACGACTGAATGAAAAAGAAGGATTGAAAACACTAGTTTAGTTAGTACAGTGACCTTTTAATCTATAAGGTACCTTCGGGTATTAAGGCCTAGCTAAGGGAAAATTGCAATAAAATGAAAAATATCCAACATAATCAACTAGTTTTATTAGTAATCAGTCATAAACTTATATTACTACGAAATTTAAACAAATTATAGTCACTTCTGCTCTAAACTAAAACAATATTAAACTTTTTTAAAACTCGCTTAATAGGCCTCATTATAATACGGTAAGGTAATAAGGCCTATTGCTTTAAAATATTATATAATATAAGCAGTCAACTTTTCACGTTATTATTTGGTATTTGAGATCAATAATCATACAAAAATAACAAAAGCAGTTAAAATTCTTAATAAATTCCCTCCTCTAACATCCATCAGGGCACTCGAAGTCATCAATGTCTTCCACTGACAAACCGACGCACTCTTCATGATACCACTTGGAGCATTTCGAGCACTGCCTCATATCATCCACCCTGTCTTCTTCACAGGCATGACAAAACCATTTTTCTTGCTTTTCTGAAGTATCCTTAGTGGTAGATTGATTTGAAGAACCGGTTTTTGTTTTCCTTGTGCTTGAAGTATTTTTAATTTTTGTCTTTCCGGGATTACTTTTCTTACCTTCATTATTCTTCTGTCCTCTTTTATTTTTCTTTCCGGCATTGATTTTATTTTCTTGATTTTCTTTATTTTCTTTCTTTTCTTTATTATATTTATCAAACAGATCTTTTGTCACGGCAGTACCTCTGTAATTTATGGCCTTTTTTCTACCAGTCGTTGTTTTTTCTTTAGTTTTAGCTGGCGTGGGCAAGAGATAATAAAATTTAAGCTGAGCAAGTGGCACCCTATCCTCATCATTGTCAGAACTTGAACTTGTACCATACTCTGCGTTATAATAGCTGCAAGTTGGCTGCCTTGGAGTCTGCTCTTTTGGCGGTAATGCTGACAACACTTCAGCCGGCAATCTATTAAGGGGTTCTGGAGTCTTAGGCCGAAAATAATCAAAAGGTGGAACATTCTCTTGTTCAATATCGGCCGTTGGAGCCACTGTCAAAATAGATGGAGATCTATAACCTGGAGTCTTTGGCCGAGGATCGTGGACAGATGGCACATTAGCTTGTTCTTGTTCAAGGTCAGATGTTGGGGCTTCCGTTAAAATTGACGGTGATATATTACCGGTTTCTAGATAATTTGGTCCAGGATAATCCATTGGTGGCACATTCTCTTGTCCGACGTTAGGCGCTGGGGCCTCAGTCAAAACTGATGGAGCAAAAGCTGTTTCTGGTATCGACTGTGGGTTAAAGGGGTACAAGCCAGTTGCTCTAAAACCATTTATAATATTACTGTGCGTCATGCATTTTGACCAAACGCTTGAAAGAATTACATTAAAGCGTGCTTTGGTCAGTTTTTTGTCTCGGTTGTGATCCAAAAATGACAATACTTCAGCATCCCAGTAGTGCTCAAAAGATCGATAGACAGCTTTATCCAGAGGCTGGAGTTCATGTGTTGTATTCGACGATAAGCAGTATAAAGTTATGCCAAGTGAATCAGAAACGTCGACAATAGAAAGATCTAAATGACAGGCTGCTCCATCAAATATCAAAAGCGGTAAATTATCGTATAACTCTGGCTTTAATCTTTGACCCGTGCTTTGGTCAGTTTTTTGTCTCTGTTTTGGTCCAAAAATGACAATACTTCCCTTCGCCTCCGCCTCCGCCTCCGACTCCGCCTCCGCCTCCGCCTCCGCCTCCGCCTCCGCCTCCGCCTCCGCCTCCGCCTCCGCCTCCGCCTCCGCCTCCGCCTCCGCCTCCGCCTCCGCCTCCGCCTCCGCCTCCGCCTCCGCCTCCGCCTCCGCCTCCGCCTCCGCCTCCGCCTCCGCCTCCGCCTCCGCCTCCGCCTCCGCCTCCGCCTCCGCCTCCGCCTCCGCCTCCGCCTCCGCCTCCGCCTCCGCCTCCGCCTCCGCCTCCGCCTCCGCCTCCGCCTCCGCCTCCGCCTCCGCCTCCGCGTCCGCCTCCGCCTCCGCCTCCGCCTCCGCCTCCGCCTCCGCCTCCGCCTCCGCCTCCGCCTCCGCCTCCGCCTCCGCCTCCGCCTCCGCCTCCGCCTCCGCCTCCGCCTCCGCACGAATTCGAAACTTCCATACGCTGTATTTTTCTCCGTCGAAATGTTTATATTTAGTTTTGTTTTTAGTTTTCCATTCTTCACGGTGACGGTTAAAATTTAAAATGCACTGGTATTTTTGTGGAACACGATATCTGGGCCCATAACCTGTGGGAACCATGTTATAAGCCAAACACAGATTGAGTCGCCGATAAACATTTTATTTTCTTGCTTTAACACATTAGGAAAGTATACGTACTGAATGAATGTACGGAAGAACGACTGAATGAAAAAGAAGGATTGAAAACACTAGGTTAGTTAGTACAGTGACCTTTTAATCTACTATACTTAAATTAATAATAAACAGAACAGAACAGTATTAGTATTAACTAGGAGAGTTTTGTAATATTCTTATTGTGGCCCAACATTTGTTGCTTTGGATTAGGGAAAACCTGCGGAGGCGGAGGTGGAGGCGGAGGCGGAAGCAGAGGCGGATGCGGAGGCGGAGGCGGAGGCGGATGCGGAGGCGGAGGCGGAGGCGGAGGCGGAGGCGGAGGCGGAGGCGGAGGCGGAGGCGGAGGCGGAGGCGGAGGCGGAGGCGGAGGCGGAGGCGGAGGCGGAGGCGGAGGCGGAGGCGGAGGCGGAGGCGGAGGCGGAGGCGGAGGCGGAGGCGGAGGCGGAGGCGGAGGCGGAGGCGAAGGCAAAGGCGGAGGCGAAAACGAAATAATATCATTAAAATATCTGTTGTTTTGTTTAAAGTGTAAAAATGCCCTAATAGTTGTTTTTTGTTTTTTTTTGTTTTTTATGACTGCTTTTTGTGACTATGTACAATTATTTTTAATAATGCCAGTTGTAGAAGAAAACTTTTTTCAGTGTACAGCTTTTGTTTTATAACTAAAATGTAATTGCAAAAATCTTTGTACAAATTGATCAGCGATTTCTGACATCCAAGAATATTGTGCAATTCCAACGATATTACATACATACATACGTACGAGTCGAATTAATAACCTCCTTTTTTCGAAGTCGGGTAAAGTAGTCTAACTTTTTTTTTAGTTTTCTGCTAAGTCGTAGAACAAAAGTTGTTCAGTATGATGAGTAGAAGGGTCAGCCCCAGTTAATGAAGAATACCACCAATTTTTGTTTTTTATCTTAAAATATACTCTATTAAAAATAAAAAAATATGGTGAAAAAAATTTTTTGATACGTTTGATAGTTTCCGAGATACTGAATTATTTAGGTAGGCAAGTGACGCGGGGTCGCCGCACGCTGCTGTGACGTCACTCTGCAACGGTCGCTCAGTGTGCGCACCGCTCCCTACCTCTATGTATGAAGTTTGCGTTGAAAATTTTAAAAATGACGAATCCAAAAACTAGAAAATCGTGCTCGTGTCAAAGTGCTTAAATACAACTACCAATATACCCGAAAAGTTATTTTTTACTGTTATATTTTTGAACCTTAAAGTCAAAAGAAATACATGAAAAGTATGATCCACCCAGACCCAAAGCCAAAAGTTGTGTCTATCACCTTCTCCTTATCTGATAACTTTTGCATAAACAGTAACGTCGTCGCCGTAGCTATTTCTAGCCAATCTAAAATAAAATAAATATGAGTTAACCGATACACATAAAAAATAAAAACGGACAAGTGCGAGTCTGACTCTCGCGCAGAGGGCTTTGTCCACACCTACAAACAAACAATATTTTAAATTTTATCAACTTATTTTAAGATTTATAGATAACTTCTTAGAGATTTTCAAGTAATTTATAAGCGAAGATCTATTTTCTGTATATATTTGTTTAAGTTTTATGCCCAGTTTTTGGAAATAAGGAGTGAGGAGCATGGTAAAGGTGATGGTGTCAAAATCACTTATGTCATCAACTGTAATATAATGACACAATAACGGCACTTAAGCGGTCATGGCACAGCGCTGCTTATGTGGTCGCATCGGTCACGCAAGTTAACTGACTACAGACACGGTCACAACTTGGATGGGCTTAAATATCAGTAACTATCACTAGATGGCAGTCGCCAAGCTATGTCGGAGGCGTTATAGGCAGCTTGGATGGACTGCTAGTCAAGTCCATCCAAGCTGTGACCGTGTTTGTAGTCAGTTAACCTGCGTGATCGACGCGACCACGTAAGTAGCGCTGAGCTATGACCGCTTCAGTGTCGTTATTGTATCATTATATTACAGTTGATGACATAAGTGATTTTGACACCATCACTTTTACCTTGCCCCTCACTCCTTATTTCCGAAATATCAAGTTCATAAATATCATTATTACCTAAATTTTTCAATACTAGTAATGAAAAATAGGTATGTAGGTATATATGTAAAGGCATCTTATAAGGATCAACAGATTTGTGATAAGAAAGAAAAAAATAAGTTGTAAGTACTTTTGCATTTTTAATCATTGTCTCGGCGGCCGCGGTAAAGAAATCGGAGTTATTTGAGAAATAGTAGCTTAACTCGTCTATTTAAGGAATCATTCGATTTTTCAATCAATTTTTAAAACTGTCATCGATTATACTTGTAACACTACTGTAACACCGATTCACATAAAAAAAACTACAGTTAGAAATGTTATTGTGGGCGAACGTAGGGACCATCCGATAGCAATGTATGAAGAACACAGTACGGTGAGAGCGGTGAGTTGCGGTATGACGTCACGCGCGCTTGGCGCGCCCGAGCGAAGTATTTGAAAAAGGCGGAAACTAAAATTATCGTAACTTCAAAACTACTCGCTTGATTTAAATGAAACAAAAACAAGTGTATTTGTAGACATTTAGGCTACAAGGTCATAAAGTTTCAAGTGATTTAACGGACCCATTAACATTCTTCATTAACGGGTCTGTCACCTATTTTGTTACACCCTGTATAGGTAAAATCCCGTCGTGAGCGTGAGGTGACGGGAATCACCTACAGAAATAGGGTTATTCTCATAGAATATCAGGAAATCCCCTCACAGAGGCGTATCTGATTGAACTCCATATGTGACTCATAAAACATTAGGTAGGTAACCGTTTTAAACAGTTTAATACGTGTTCAAAATACACGAAAAAATAATTGTTTTTAAACATTTTAAACATGTTTTAAACATTTTGAACTGTTTGTTTTACAAATTAAAAAAACTGTTTTTTTTCCAACCCTGTCCCAAGGCCGTCACCAGATTTGATGCCTCGTGGATCGTCATCACCAGCATCTTCGTGACGAGATTGGCCCCTAGAGCAGGTCTTAAATCAGACATAGTATTTCAACGCCTCCGCCTCCGCCTCCGCCTCCGCCTCCGCCTCCGCCTCCGCCTCCGCCTCCGCCTCCGCCTCCGCCTCCGCCTCCGCCTCCGCCTCCGCCTCCGCCTCCGCCTCCGCCTCCGCCTCCGCCTCCGCCTCCGCCTCCGCCTCCGCCTCCGCCTCCGCCTCCGCCTCCGCCTCCGCCTCCGCCTCCGCCTCCGCCTCCGCCTCCGCCTCCGCCTCCGCCTCCGCCTCCGCCTCCGCCTCCGCCTCCGCCTCCGCCTCCGCCTCCGCCTCCGCCTCCGCCTCCGCCTCCGCCTCCGCCTCCGCCTCCGACTCCGCCACCGCCTCCGCCTCCGCCTCCGCCTCCGCCTCCGCCTCCGCCTCCGCCTCCGCATCCGCCTCCGCCTCCGCCTCCGCCTCCGCCTCCGCCACCACCTCCACCTCCGCCTCCGCCTCTGCTTCCGCCTCCGCCTCCACCTCCGCCTCCGCAGGTTTTCCCTAATCCAAAGCAACAAATGTTGGGCCACAATATTGTAATCACCTACAGAAATAGGGTTATTCTCATAGAATATCAGGAAATCCCCTTACAGAGGCGTATCTGATTGAACTCCATATGTGACTCATAAAACATTAGGTAGGTAACCGTTTTAAACAGTTTAAAACGTGTTCAAAATACACGAAAAAAATAATTGTTTTTAAACATTTTAAACATTTTGAACTGTTTGTTTTACAAATTAAAAAAAACTGTTTTTTTTTCCAACCCTGTCCCAATGCCATCACCAGATTTGATGCCTCGTGGATCGTCATCACCAGCATCTTCGTGACGAGATCGGCCCCTAGAGCAGGTCTTAAATCAGACATAGTATTTCGTTGATCATTTTATATAATAATAAAATATTTTTATCTCATTGTCAGTAACTTTTATTTTTGTCTTTCTTTTTAATTCTAGAATTTCTAATCCCGTGTATTTTTAATGTTTTGATCTGTCTTGCGAAAATCTTGTTTTTTGTACCTATTTCAATTATGATAATCAAAAAGTTCTTAATTCAAGATAATTACGTGAATTTGACTTTTTATCGCTTTGTCGTCATTCATGATATCCTAATTTAGCCTTATAAGACAGGTCATGAAACTATCAGGCAGAGAGAAAGCTGATATTGCATAAATTATGTTTAATAATTAGAATATAATGTAGAACGTTCAAAAAAAAGATAAATACAAAAATTCATGACGAATGGAGTCATGGAAATCACGTTAAAAAGGCCTATTGTATAGGGTCTTTCGAAAATACATAGGGTCTTTCGAAAATACCTAAAAAATAGTTCACCACGGCTTCTACTCATGAAAGTGAACAACTTTTTAAGAACCTATACTCAATTCACAAAAATTTTTTGTACAACTAAAAGAACGCAACGTGCTTTCTCAACGGTATCATCCAGATACTTTTCTAATGTTACCCACATAACACCGTATAAAATTTGCAGATCAATTGATCTTAGTGTGAGTTTTTTTTTTTGCGAATGGAGTATATGTTCCTTGGAGAAAGTTGTTCAGTTTCATGAGTAGAAGCCGTGGCTTATTTTTTTTTGTTCAGGCACAATATTTCGCAAGGACCCCATACAACAGTAAGTTCATAGCGAAATACCAACAAAATTCTGAAATTGGCGCCAACATCAAAAGAACCACCTAACTAAACGGTCATCAAGTTGTTTGAAAACAATTTCTGTGGAACCCACCAGTTTGCAGGAAACACTTATTCCCGCCAGCAATCAATAACTCTCACAAATACCATAAGGAACAATTTGTTAAACGCTTCCCAAGTAATCAGCCCACAACAGAATTAAAACATTTCAAATTAAATTTATTTAGTTAATTCATTTCGTAGAAAGTCAAGCGCGGGTAGTCGCAAAAACAAATGTTCTTGGATGTTGAAACGAACGGTCCGCGGTAAATAGCCAATGGGGAGCGAGTGCGCGCAAAAAATGGATAATTAAAAATTCGGGAATCAAAATGGCGGGAGAATTTTTGGTGAGCTAACGAGTCGAGTGGACTTGTTTTGACAGCAGGTTCACTCTATCAATAAAAGGGTCAATAAAAGTATGAATTTTCTCCGAAACAAAATAACAAATAATGGTCCATTCGAATGCAGTTTTTAATTTTTTTGAATAACATTTTTATTTTAAGTAATGCGAACACACACACACACACACGTGATGTGTGTTTATGAAACACACATCACGCCGAGCAGATTAAAAAAGTATAAAGTTTTCAAGGGAGTCATTCTGCGGTCCAATGGTTTTCGAAAACCTGTATGGGACTTCTTTCTTTAGCTTGCATAAAAAGTCTTTACTAGACCTTGAATTTAGCGATGATAAAATTTGATTCCTTATTAGCCTAGCCTGTCTTTCTTGCTCAATAAATAATTATTATTCCTAAATTTATTGCTTTGCAAGGCACGTTAAGCCGTCGGAGCCGGTTGCTATCGCTAGATGACAGTCGTTAAGCCATATCGCAGGCCTTATAGGCGGCTTGAAAACTTCTGACACTGGGGTGGGCAACTATCCACACAACCTCCACCAATCCGGACTTGGCCTCCGTGTGTGGAGTATGGCCTAGCCTTCCCGAGTTATGGACGTATCGTGCCCCTGCAGTGGGAACACACACAACACAACAACACAACACAACACACAACACAACACAACACAACACAACACAACACAACAACACAACACAACACACAACACATTCTTCAATTTAGTATCACTGAATCAAATAAATTCACGCTTATTATAATGACATGCATGCATGTCGCGGAAATGTCCAGTTTTCTCATGTGTACAATAAAGTTTCCACTAATTATTATGTAGCGCGCCGCACAGTCGCTTTTTGCCGCCAAATTTGCGATATGTTTGTGCAAGCGCAGGCCTTCGCTAAACAAAATTGACAGTTCAAGGCCTTCCCGCGTTTCACTTTAGACAAATTAAAGAAAAAACCTACCTTTAGGGGCTGAATTTAAAATTTACATCCAAACTAATATAATTCGGTAATTTTTAATGTGTGTTATAAACTGTTTATTTTCGTAAGTTTTGGTTTCGTCAGCTTCTCATTTTATTTTGCGTGTTATAAACTATCTTGAAGTATTCGCAAATTCTTCTGTATGACTGACTCGGTGGCTAAGTGGTTAGCGATCCTGACCTCTGATCCGAGAGGCTCGGGTTCGATCCCCACATAGGGCAAACTTTTCTGAGATGAGCAGAATTGTTCGCTCTGAGTCTGGGTGTATAATATCTATATATGTATGTATTTAAAAGTATATGTGTATGTATATCAGTCTCTGGTTCCCAAGATACAGGGAATCCTAGTTTGGGGCCAGATGACCGTGTGTGATTTGTCCCAGATATTATTATTATTAAACCCCTCCGTAACAGTAGTTCTACTGAGTAGTCCTACAACGGATTTCCTGTCGTAGTTTTAGTTGCACACCGAAATTGTATGGTGGCAGAACGGGTTTGCATTTGTAGTGCTCCTTCGGTGGTTGGATGGAAAGTACCCGTCATTGCTTGCTTTCCAATCTTTTTTTAAGTGCTCTTTATTGCCTTTATGATGCAATTTGCTGGATCCAAATGCATAGATCCAGCATGCAAACTCTGTATAAAAAAATGTATGGGTGTGTTTGTCTGTTTTTGTACATTACTTACATTAGTAATAAGATCATTGTTACTAACAAAGATTTGGACATACAGATCTCAATAATACAATAGATATGAACTAAATCACGAGCACTTAAAAGTCCCCCACTAGTGGAGCATAGTAGTGGGGTACAAATCCTAAAGAAGGGTTGGTGGAAAAGTAACAGCCAAAGTTCCACGGGAGATCGAAATTTCCTTTCGCACTACTTAATGTCACGGGAAAAGCAGTTTTAAGCTGCATTTCCACCGGCGAGGCGAGGAGGGAAGATAATTTTAAATTGTATGGGAAAAATTGTATTGTTCTCTTCCGCTCCCGACTCGTGGTCCCACCGCATTGACCCACTGGTGGGTCGACGAGTAATTGACTGTTTACTCGTAGTCCCACCGATTCACTCTAGGCCAGTAATCGTAGTTCTCGCACATCTTCGGTGCAAATAGACCGACGCTATTTCAATTCTCTTCAATCCACTCTTCGCCTCGCCTCGCCGGTGGAAAAGCAGTTTTACCTATGGAACATGGGTGAGAAAAAAGTCCCGTTTTGGCACTACGGTTTAGTGCGTGCCACAACAGTAACAGCCAGGACTCAACTACACAACCACAGATTCAATTAGCAGTTTTACAAAATCGCTAGCTGCTGTCGACTTACTACTACCCACCGGATCCGGATCCTTCAATGACTTTTTACCCTTTATCCTCAAGAATACCTTACCACTAAAAGGATAAGGATAAATACAAAAGACTTATTTGAAACAAAAAATAATATTTTATTTCATTTTATAACAAACACAAAAATGTGGCATTACAAAACATTTTTTTCAATATTTCTTCAGTACTTATATAATTTACACAATCCCGGTTTCATACTTTAACAATTTGGTAAAATAAGTCTGTACTAAGAACAAAACAGCATTGTAGCATTATTATTAGAAACCTACATCCTAAGGCAGGCACTTCTGCGCGCACACATCGAAGGAGTGCGCTCCATGGATACACTGACAGCAACCGTTTATGACAACAGGATAGCCTTATTGTAAATCCCGTAAGTGTGACAGGGAAGGTACAGAACGGTTGCTGTCAAAGTATAGCCATGGACCCTAAGCCCGTTCTTAGGCGCAGCACATGACGAACAAACAGACCAAGCACCACTTGAGACTAGGCCTATGGTTGGTCGTCTTATCTTTCATGCTGGTTCATTCTACGAAGACTGGAGACACCCATGCCATAAATGGCGAAGCTGGACGGATCTGTTGCAAAGCGAACCTGTCAAAGAAGTTTAACTTCAGTCAATTTATATGATCATGACTATAGATAAGGTCATGATCTGGGTGGCATTTATCTCGACGTGTCCGTGTGTCGCAAACCAAGTGCTTAAGCCGATTGCTATCAATAGATCGGAGCCGTTAAGCTATTTAAGGCGGATAGCTTCGAAACTGGGGTTAGCCAATAGTCCCATAATCTCCACTCCGGACTTGCCCAACCCCATGTGCAGAGTACAATTTAACTTTCTCGAGTCGTGGGAAGAGGCCCGTGCCACAGCAGTGGGAATGTATGAAAGGTATATTGTTGCCAATGCCATCTTGTTTTTATCTTTATGCTTTTTTCATGTTGCTTTTAATTCAGTAAAATAAATTGAATTAAAGGTACGAATTATAGCTATACGCTTGACCTTTTTAATTTCTGAATATAATCTAATCTACCTAACTCAGAATTCAATTACTTACCCCTGATTCATTCTCAGGCATCTGAAATAAACAAATATAAATGTAATATATTCATTAGAGCAGTGTTTTTCAACCTGTGGGTCGCGAAGCCTTTCTCAGGGGGTCGCGGGTATAAGAAAAAGGCAAAAATACGATTTCACTGAGAAAGCTGGACCGGTCAATTTTTTAACAATTTGTAAAAATGTGGTTCTATTTTGGATACCTTAAAATTAAATCATTCTCAATTGAAGAAAATTATAAACATAATCTTTTAAATCACTAATATTTTGTATGTTTATGGGCGTAGGGGGTCGCAAGAATTTTTTTACTTGTAAAGGGATCGGGTATTAAAAAAGGTTGAAAAACACTGCATTAGAGGCTCCATGTAGGTCATTTTTGTTCCTGATTTTTAAACACAATTGGTAAGCCTTCGGCATCATCATACCTGATGGTAAGTGATGATAAGGAAAGATATAAGCAATTTCACAAAGATTTCCCAACGCAAGGTGGAAATGGCCTCCATGTTGGAATACATCAATCAATGCTGTCTCGCAGAGCTAATGGTCATTGCAGCGCCATGGTCATTTTGGCATTATCATAAGTTATGATAATGCCAAAATGACCATGGCGCTGCATGGGTATGGTATGACCATGGGTTATGATTCATAATCCATGGTCATAAGTCCTCGAAAGGACCTTAAGGACATCAGATGGTTTATTGTTCATACTCGTGCGTGCTGTTCTCGTGCGTTTAATAGCTTGCTTATATGTACTCCATGTCTCCATGGCGCTATAATTATCTGTAATTTTAGTTAATTCCAACAGTTTTTACTAAACTCTACTTACATCATCATCTCCTGGTGGCGGTATGTTTGCACTCAACTTTTCCGCTAATAACTCCACCTGAAAATTTTGAGTTAGACGTTAGGAAACAGGCTAGCTCAGCAACCCAAAAATGTTCTTATCTTTCGACACTAGGACACATCTTTTGGTTTTGTTATAAATTACTCCTGTTTAGCTATAACAAAAAGGTGTGATAAAATGACATAGGTTAAAACAGGAGATGATCGGAGAAGGACAAAGGAGAAACTTGTTATTCTGTACTGACTTGCATTTACACAGGTTCTTTAAATTGAGTTAAATATCCCGCACTCAACATCTTTTTTTTAAATCCCCAATGTCTTCAAAACAGGTTTCATCACGATGATTCTCAGCTATCGTCATCAACAGCCGAAAGACGTCCACTGGTGGACAGTGGCTCCCCATAAGGATTTCTACAAATCCACACGGACCGGATGATTCTTTGCTGATTTCGTGATGGTTTTTTGATTTCCGATTCTAGAAAAAATATAGATGTTTTGGACTTATTCGACATTAACCGTGCGGAAAAATGTAATGATTAATTTTGTTACATTTATATTGTGAAAGGCGGCTTGCTTAAAGGTCAGGCTTAGAACGAAAGGCTGTGTAAAGAAAACGTATTTGAAAATGAAATCAGCCCCTCGTCAATCGATGGTTTTACCATTGTTGATGTAAAATGGACCATACTAACAGTCGGATACTGTGAGAAGCAGGCTCTGGCTCTGCCGGTGCAGGGGGGCGCCACGGCACGTCCATAGCGATCCCGGTCCGCCGGGTCGAACATGTAGTAACCTGGAATGGAAGAGACATTTACTCAGTAATAACTTTACCTAAAAGACCTTCACAAATTATTCAGCTGTTCCAAAATAAATCCCTAAATATACCAATTATTCAAAAAAATGCTCAAATTTTAATTTACCCCGTACAATCCAACCGGAGACTTTTTTGATAGCTCCTAAAATAAACAAGATACTGATTTATCTAATCGGCTGTTCCAAAATAAAACAGTAAACTTGATTTTTCAAAAAGAAATTATTTTGAAAGATGTAAGGCACAGACTTTAAAACCTTGCTCATGTAAAATTATCGAAATGGTATATTCAGTGTTCATTTTGGAACAGCCGTAATGTATTGTGTGTGTAACTTTTACTCGCAAAAGTGAAATAAATAAATCATCCAAAGTATAGTTTTTTGCAAGTCTCATGATTGTGTAGGGGTTTCTTAGGAAAAGTTCAGATTTTAAAGTAGATGCCATAAAATAAAATACCTACCAGGTATTTAAAAAAACTGAATCGACGAGCTTTGTATGAAGAGTCCCAATTTTTTTTCGCGAACTATGCTTTTCTGTGATACATCAGTAGAAAACCCAGTTTAAGTTTTATTATTAATAATAATAAGCATATGTATTACGTGCCCCAGTAGTGGTGAAGTTTCACCTCCCAATCAAAATTTGACGTAAAAAAATTGTTAGGTACCTCGTGGGGTCCTGAACAGGGCGACAGAGAATTCTCCTCTCCCCGCCACGAACACGCCAGCTCTTTCCTCCCGGAAGAACTCTTGAAGCTACGGAAGAGAAGACGGATTACAAGAGGCAATATGGTCTTGATTCTAAAATCATGTGAATTTCGCTATCCATAGGTGCATATATTGTATTGACAACAATAATAGATACCTTAGGGACTAGATCCTCCTCCAGCATGCCTTGTTGCCTCGGTTCGTAGACAACCACGCGACACACACAGTTGCCAGGTGTGTAGAACTTGCGAAGAATCTACGATGACACAAACTTCTTAAATATATTTTTTTAGTAGTGAGGGCGACAGATGCAGTAATAGCAGCGGTTAGTCCATCTATTGCTCCCGAAAGATTTCCTCCAGTGGTAATTCACGTCCATTTATTTCTCCTACTCTGTTCTGTATAGTGATTCTTTTCAGATAAATTAATATTTCTGAATCTACATAATTGTAATAATACATAGACTTTAAATTTGTGGAATGTTTCGTACACCGACAAATAAAGGATTCGATTCAAAACTATTTCCTTTTGTCTTTACCAATCTACAGCCTTTTTCTGACTATACTTGTACTGACCTGAGTAATACTGAGTATCTTGGTGCCTTGAGGTTTATAGTGCAAGTAGCTGTCCTGGTAGAGCTGGTCTCCGCTAACCAGGATCTGGTCCAGGGTGGTCTGGCACCAGCGGCATACGTCTTCTACCCGGGACATGGCTACTGCCATCACGCAGCAAGAAAGGGCCTAGAGAAAAAGGTGGTGTATTGAAGTCATTTATGGTGTGAAGAGAATGGGTGCAAAAAAATCGAAGCCTTCATCAACTGATTTGTTATAAAATAAAATTATGATTAATTTCTTTGATTAAAAGCAGTTCTTTTTCCCATATATCCGGCCAAGTGTGAAGTTAAAGTCGAACATTCCCAAAATATGACAGGAGACCGTCCCCAGCAGTGGGACACTATTAGCTGTAGATAGCTTACCTGGTTGCCCCTAGAAGCGTAAGGGAACTTCTTGCAGGACATGCTATGTTGAGCGGAGAGGAACTGAGTACCATCACTGAGCACCAGCCATCCACTTGTGTTGCGAATACCTGGAATGGAACAAGAACAAAGTTATCTATGGCGTTACATATTTCGAGTAAATTGAATCTAAGAGCAGTGATGAGACTCATGAGAAGACTCAAGCCTCATGAGAAGGCTCAAGTTCAGCTGAAGGGTGACGGAGCGTGCTATGAAAATGAAAAAAATATTTATTTGGAACCAAAAACATACAATTTAGAAATTTGTGTTCGATAACAGCAGCATTCGCTTTCGCTGTGTCGCTGCAAAATGCTATGCTCGGAGTTTTCCTCAAGATCAAACCAGAAATGAGGAGAAAGGTAGAAGAACTAAAGAAACTGACAAAGTCCAGTGGGCGAGGCACATAGTTCCTAAAACAGACAGGTAGACGTTGGGGCAGGAAAGTTCTCGAGTGGTGACCGCGCACCGCAAGATGTATCACAACGCCACCTATCACATAAAAAAATAAATAAAAGGATGTAGCGTGGGTAGGCTTTCCCATTCGGTGGACCGATGACCTGGTGATGGTTGCGAGAAGCCGCTGGATACGGGCAGCAAAAGATTGCATAGTGAAAATCCTGCCATAGTAGACGTCTTGACGATAATAATGACTGCAGACCGGAAAACGTAGTATTGGAGAAGTCGGAAGCACTGAAAGGCTTAAGATCAACAGTGCACGTCTTTGAGTAGTTAATGTAATAAAGACCTTGGTACTTAGCATCGCCTTTATCTCTAGTGTCGGTAGCTATGGTAGCGTCCATGCAGGTGACACTTCCAGGTGGATGCTTGCGGTCTCCTTCTTCAGCGCGGCGACGACGGCCGTCTACACCGACCTGATGGTGGCAAAAAAGTAAATTTTGAAGCTAATAGTCTCTTTATTTCACTCGTCATGAAGCTAGTTTGGTCATATCGTCGCCTTGTCATTATCTCACTTGATGGTAAGTGATGATGATGCCGAAAGATGGAAAGGGCTTACCAAGATTACCCAACGCAATGGGGAACTTGCTATCATCTCCTTGCTGGAACCCATCAATCCTGTTAATATTGATGTTTGGCGGTAACACTTAGATAAGCTTGGTGTTGGTAGTTAGCTAGGTAGGTTCAGCAAATGCCCTACAACCAAACCTTATAAAAAAGTTATAAAAAATGGACGTTTTCGAAAATTGAACCCACGAACCCTTGTTTAGAAAAGAAAAGGGAAAAGACCCTAAATTTAAAACGAATAAAAAGTATACTAAATTGTGGCGTTTATACAATCCGACTACTTGGGTTAAGATCTTACAAATTAATTTCAATTCTGACCTTGCTGGTAGCAGGCACAAGACCAAGAGACTTTTGTTTGATCAGCGGGGGCTCAGCTCCGAACTTCTTGATTGGTTTAACTGTCACGGCCATATAGTAGATGTGAAAGTCTTGCATAGGCCAAGCATCTGGAGGGTAGTTCTGGAGTATTCTGGAGAACACAGTTTAGCTTGTTAAGGCGTGAAGTAGGTATTTAACGAACAGGATACATTTGGAGAATGCAGTTTAGCTTGTTAAGGCGTAAATTAGGTATTTATAATAATAATATCTGGGACAAATCACACACGGTCATCTGGCCCCAAACTAGGATTCCCTATATCTTGGGAACCAGAGACTGATATACATACACAACACATATACTTTTAAAAACATACATATATAGATATAATACATCCAGACTCAGAGCAAACAATTCTGCTCATCATAGAGAAGTTTGCATTGTCTGGGGATCGAACCCACGACTCTCGGATCAGAGGTCAGGATCGCTAACCACTTAGCCACCGAGTCAGTCTATTTAACGAACAAGATACATTAGCATAGGTTTTTCACACAGAAGTACTGAACTGATACTGATGACATCAGTTTTATAATAGCACTTCACTTTGAGCCTTAAAATTCTTTCCTGAGCACCGGCATATAGAGCCGTCGAGCTGACATATTTCAACTTACGCATAAGCCATCAACTTTGGTGAGGTAAAAGTCATCACGCAGGCTGCACCATCGTCCTGTGAACACGAAAAAATCAAATCGGCCATATTTTGTAAAATTGCAACCAACAACCTTGTCCGGTTTAAAATAAATAGACAAATATTTCAGACATGCAGACGGGGGCAGTAGATTTCAAGGAGTAAGAAAAACAAATAAGATGGTGCCTCAAGCCTCGCTCTTTTTTATCTAAACGTAAAACTGTCCTGTAGACTTTCCTATTTCAACTATTTTTAAAATACTAAGCAGGCCACTAAAGAAATGAATAAATGGCGCGACACCATACGAGACAAGGTTCTTTTATTGTAAAAGTTGCCAAAAAGGCTGACGGAAAGTGGAACACTGCTACTGCCTTTAAAAACTCTCATACGATAGTCGTGGCCGTCAGATAATACCTTTGTAAGAATACGTTTTCTAGAGAAACCACGACACTCAGGAAAACAAAGCATTAATGGAAGAGACTTAACAACTTTTACATGCGCTGTCTACGTAAGATCCTAGGCATTACATGGTAGGACAGAGTCACCAACGAGAGGATTCTTGAAAAAGCTCAACTTTCTAGTTTAACCGCGTTCCTCAAACAGAGACGTCTACGTTGGCTAGGTCACGTGCACGTGCACAGGATGGAACCCTCTCGATTACCACGACGGGTCTTGCTGGGCGCAGTAGCGAATGCTAAGAGACGTCGGGCGACCATTGCTTCGCTTCAAAGACTGTGCCAAGCGGGACATGTTAGCCTTTAAAATCGTTACTGGGAGGGGCCCGCAGAAAACCGGCTCGAATGGCGCAAATGCATTGCGGAGGGGCGAAAGTTATGTGACGAAGCCTGGCTCAGAGAACTCGCAACCAAGAGGGAAAAGCGCCACATGGGCGGCATCAGTACATCTGCCGCAAACTTTCCCTGTCAGGCCTGCGGGCGAGTCTGCCGCGCTCGCATCGGTCTCATAAGTCACCAAAAACGTTGTGCCAAGACATTGCAGTAAATCGTCTGTAATAGACGCAAAGGCCATTGATTGATTGAATAGAAGAGACTATCTGTAGTAGGGTTGCTATAAAATAAGGTAAAAAGTCAGGCATTGCATTACCTGAGCATCGGCTCGAAGACCAGTAGGTCCACTGGCGCTGGGCTCCAGCAAGTAGTACTGTGGCTGCCCTGTCACGCGCCACAAGCCATAAGCATGTGGAGGGATCCAGAGTATACCGTGCGCATGCCCCTCGAAGAAGCGCTCCAATGCTGCCCTGGTGGTGCACCAAAACGTTTGTGTTCACATAGGATTATATAATTTATCCCACGAATATTATAAATATATGTATGGATGTTAGTTTGTTTGTCCCACTTTCACGCCGAGACTACTGAACGGGTTTGAATCAAATTTGGTTTGTAGATAGATAAAGCACTTAGGATACTTTTTATCCCGGAAAACTCGAAGGTTCCCGGAGGAATGGCTAAAAACTTAAATTTTTACTTCGCCAGCTTCGCTACTAGATGGCGCTGCCTTACATTTTATCTCTCTGGACCCAGTTCTGAAGTTTACGGAGACGAAGTCGCGGGCGGAAGCTAGTATTCACATAAATGTTAGTCTCTAATGTAACTAAGAGGTGCGTTTGACATAACTAATATTCTATTATCCTTAATAATATTATTATACATGTGGTTCCCTCTTTCTTCTTGATGCCTCATCACTACTACCAATTTCTTATTCCTTCTTCCTTCCTGATCACCACAACCAATCTCGACGAAAAGCATGCACGTAGCATATTAAATAGAGAAGGTTCCGTAAAATGGGGCTAGATTGATTAATTTTGAGATTCAAACGCTTATAACTCTTACAGATTTCACTCAAAAAATATATAAAAAATACTGAAATGACGACTCAATATCTAGATTTAAATTAAATAATGAAAAAAAAATTAGGAGTAATAATTTCGGAGAAAAATTTTTTTTTGTGTCTTATCAACTTTATACTTGAAATGGGGTCACTTTGATAGGCCCCGGTTTTTTAACTGATTATCATAGTACCCCCTTACAGGAGCTGAAAACAGTAAAAAAAAAATTACTCCACTCAATACTTTTTTAATTATAGGGCTTCAAAGTTCTGTGGGGTGTCTTTGATTACAGGGGCTAAATTGATAAGTCCCGGTATTCGATAGTTTTAAAACCGACACATTATTACAACTTACATTATTTTTGGTTATTCAACAAAATAAAAATACTGAGTATAATCAACATAAACAACATGTTCAAAAACGTTTATTAAGCATTTGTTTTACAAAGATATAATCTTCAATGTAGGTTAAGATACACTTAACATGAACTGTGATAGGAAACATTTGTTTTGTTTATCACAAACAAATGATATTCAATCAGCTTTGTTGGAGATATTAAAATACTCCCTCAAAAAAATTCCTCAATCAGCGCAAGAACAGTCATAATGTTTGAATGTACAACAAAAAAAATCTTTCAAAATCAATGCAAATAGGCACCCTAAAGTTTTATCTAATAGTAAATCTTTGTAGGAACTATAAAGTTTATATAAGTCTTTTAATTCAGACATTGAGATCGTATACTAGATATTAAAGTTAATAATCACAGCCTCACAAAATTACCAATACTAATTAAATTATTATCAAAGCTCAAATTTAAATCTCTTTGATGTCCACATCTTGTAGGAAAATATAATCATTTTCTTGTATTATTGGTCGCGGTAGATAAGTAATAATGTCTTTTTCTTCTATTATTGAGACATCCTTTTCAACTGCTCGAAAAACAGTTTTAGATTTCTTTCGTGACTTGAACCCCAAAACTACAATTTTGTCCTCAGAAATATCCTCAATCATGCAGACATACTTGAATAGTTTTTTCCCTTTTGACGACTGAAACTTTGCCAAAATAAAACTTCCAATTTCAGGACGCAGTTGGTCATCTTCTTCCATTATTCGCTCATCTGCAACAGACTCACAATCTGTTATGTCATCGTCGTCTAGTCTAACCTCGTCATTAGTTATCAATGGTTCGTCCTGGGGATTATCGGTCAATGGTACGATTCCGGAATTGCTTCCTGAAGGCCCAGCTTCGGGTTCGACAGTCGAAGTTTCGGTTACGGTATCGTCAGTTAAAAGTCTATTTTGAGGGTTTTCTGTCGAAGATAATTCTTCATCCATCAATGTCGAAATACTCTTTCCGGGCTGAACTTGTAAACGTTTCTTCTTTCTTGTCGGTTCTGCAGTGTCTTTTCCGAATCGCTGCTCTTTCAAAAATTCCGTCAAAGAATCTCTGACAGCTGTTTCTACCCGTGTTTCAGCGCCTGGGGAATCATCTGGTATTTTTCTCAATACGTTTTCCCTGTCAAATGGGTAGATACCGGTAGCTCTGAAGCTACTTATCAAGTTTCTCTTAACAGCAGAATTGATAGCCCCTTCGTCATCAGGTCTTGATGGTTGGTTGCACTTTGTCCATCTCTATAATGCATTGTTTCAGCAGTCGAGGAAATGTGTCCTTGGGTACTGTACAAGCCCTGAGATTGCTTTTTTTCCATTCTTCAAGTACCTTTCTCCAAGCTGATTTCATTGGCCGAAAGAAACCAACATCCAGGGGTTGACACAGGTGTGTGGAATTAGGCACGAGGCAAATGAAACTTATGTTGTGGGATTCGCATTTTTCTAATACATCTGCATCTAAATGTGACGACAGATTATCGCCAATCAGCACTTTTCGTCCTTCGAGTCTATCAGCATGAGGTAAGAAGCAGGTCATGAACCAATCTCTGAAAGTAGGCGTGTCTATCCACCCACTTGTAGTTCGGTTATACCTGCTACCACGACTACAACATGGGTCAGTGCAACACGGATAACCAATTATGCCTCTTTCTTTCCATGTGTCATATAAGTGTACACTCTTGTATATGACATAAGGAGGCAGTAAAGTCCCATCAGCGGAACCACATATCATAACAGTGGTGCAACTCTTGGAATGGTTCATAACCTTTTCCGGGTATTTTACACCGCGTCTGTAAATGCTCTTTTTCTTGCCTGGGTCGTCCGATAAATTAGACTCATCATAATTAAAGATATTTGACGGTGGTACATCAACTACCTCCCTTTGAAGATTGTCAAAATATTCGTTAATCGACTCCCGTCCTACTGAAGCCCTTGCTCTTTTTATGTTTGTCGCAAGTCTTTGACCATATCCATTTTTGTGGCGTTTTAAAACGCTGAGGGCCCAGTCGATTCCAGGTAAATTGTTGGAGAATTTCGTGACAGTTCTTCCTTGCTTATCCAGATAAGATTTGGCAAACATTCGCAGGTCAAGCGTGGTTAGAGGGAAACCCCAATCAGCACAAGTAGACGCAGACTTTAAAATCGCACATTCTTCCATATGTGTGAATACAGGTTGCCCTCCAGGAGTAGAACCATGCATGCCCTTATATTTGTTGTACAAGGTACCAAATGGAATATTATAATTTGCAGACGCTGCATTTATACTCATGTCTCCATTAGTAATTTTTGTTAATGCCTCTTCGAGAGTCTCTTCAGTGTAATTTCTGTACGGGCGGCCACCCTTTTTTTTTGGATAATTCCGCACCATCTCGCAGGTCTAACCTACGAAAAATAAAATTAAAATCAAAATTCTTACTCGATAATAACAAACGGGTCACTTTGATAACTGGTACATTTTAAGCAATTTAAATTCAAGTCGCCTCTAGGGTGAATTTGATAGCTATCAATGTTGCCCCGCATCACTTATCAAAGTAGCCCCATAGAAAAAATGTAACCTCAAAAAACAAAATGGATGATTGTGGAAGAAAACACAAATTTGTGTGTATTCTGCAGAAACCGTAGTATTACGTAAGCAAGAACATAAAACCATAACTACGATACTTACCCTGGCATCAGAGAAGTTATCTAAGGTACAAATTATAGGGTGTTTGCACTGTAAACTTTAAGAATTTTTTTCTCGGGAGCAGAAATAACAGGCACGCTGAGACTCCGGCGAAAAATGGCCGATCTGTCAGTATTGCCAACAAAAAACAAAAGGCTGCGTTTAGTAACTTTCGAGATAGTAATGAATATTCAAATTAAAAAACCTATCATCAAAGACGCCCCGTGGTTTGAAAGTCGCCCCATTTTACGGTTTATCCCAATTCCTTAAGTGGTTCCCGTGATATAATTAAAGATTGTTTGCGAGCAAAGCCTCCAACACAAAGCTAGATATACCATTAAGCTACTGACACAAATCTGACATCGCCAGTATTCTAGAATTGACCAATGATATGCCTGTAACCGAATCACAAAAGCGATAAACACAAGTTATACAGAAGAGACTACACAAATCCAATACCTAGTGCCAAACTATCTGAAAAAAGTGTGCTCAATAGCCAAGATTTGAACTACACTCGACTTCAAAAAATCGCACCTTTTAAGAAATCTATTTTAAACATCTTTCAATCGTATTTGTATTATGAAATATTGGTAATGTTCGGTATCATTTGAAAGGTAAGGAAACAGAGAATGCAAAAACAATAATTCATTCAATGTTTTTTATTGGAACTGAGAAAAATTTACAAAACAATAAAAATCCTTAAAAAACCCAAATGAAATCTGATTAATTTTTCAAAACAAAGTTGCTTAAAACTAACCTAAAACCTAGTGTTACCCCCCCTAGCCCTAATGACGTCTTCCATGCGCTCCCTCATGGATCGCACCAACTTTAGGACCTCTTCTTCAGGGATTCTGTCCCATTCCTCAATAACGGCGTCTTGGAGCTCCTGAAGAGTCGCGGGAGCGGGATCACGGGATCTAACCTTGCGTTTCAGCTGGTCCCAGAGGTGCTCTATCGGGTTCAGATCTGGACTTCTCGCTGGCCACTGCATGACAGGGATCCCAACCTCTTGAAGGTAGCCCTGCACAATTCCAGCAGTGTGCGCGCGAGCGTTATCGTGCATTAATGTGAACCCGTCGCCAATAAATCCAGCATAGGGGACCACATGTTCTTCCAGGATCTCTGTGATGTACCGGTGAGCAGTCACCGACCCTTGCCCGCGAGCACCGCCGGTCCGAGAGACGCAAGAAAGTTCAGTTTTGCCGTCGGCAGATATGCCGCCCCAGAACATGCAGGAACCGCCCCCGTATTCTACCGTCTCTTGGATGCAGGCTTGGGCAAAACGTTCCCATTGTCTTCTGTATACTCTTTTGCGTCTATCGTTGCAGAAAAGGCACACTCTCGTTTCGTCTGAGAAGAGAACAGCTCTCCATTGGTCCAGGGTCCAATTGACGTGGGCGCGAGCAAATTGCAGGCGTGCTCGCCGATGCGCTGCGGTTAATTTTGGACCCGTGGCAGGTCTTCTAGCCACAATATTTCTCTCCTTTAGTCTTCTTCTAACTGTAGAGACACTCACGGCCCTTCTACGAACTGCTTGAAGCTGCTGTTGCAACTCAACAGCATTAGAGAACCGATTTCTCAAAGACTTCGATACGACGAATCGGTCACATCTCGCAGAAGTGCAGCGATTTCTACCAGACCCACGCCTTCGGACAAAGCCACCGGTCTGCAGGAACCGCTGGTACACTCTTCGAACAGAAAAGCGACTCAAGTGCAATTGCCGAGCAACATCACACTGACGTAGTCCTGATTGCAGTAGTGCGATAACTTGGGCGGCTTCAGCAGCAGTAGTGTCCATCTTCAAGGACGTTTTTCTGATGAAAGATATTCTTCTGTGTCTTCTTCGACTGTTGGTAGCAAATTTATCCCCCGATAAGCTGTATACCCAAAAAACAAAACAATACAAACAAAATTTGAAGAGGAGAATCAGTTCCATTGTCATTCACAGAGACTTAAAGTGTCAAGCTTTTTCTTTAATCGAATGAAATGGATATTTTTTAAAGAGTTTTTATAGAGCTCTCAAATGATACCAATATTGCTACGAATAACTGCTTGTCTTAAGGATTAACAGTGCTTGAAGCCTATTTTTACGGACGTGCGATTTTTTTGAAGCCGAGTGTAGATTTAATGATCATTGATAATGATAACATTGATTATGAATGGATGGTACAAAACATACTTTAAATCCATAGCCTGTGGGTTCTTTGATTCCAGTCGACCATTGGAGACAGCGTGGAGGTCATAGCTTACGAAGTTCACGCCAAGCACGAAACGCTTTACCACCTAAATTAAAGTTTTCTTTTTAGTCAGAACATTTGACATGATCAACTACACACTTACTATAATAACAAAAAAAAACAAAACAAAATAAACAAACTACCTAATCCACAATTTTAATAACTCGTAGAACAGATGGCTGTTGGGGCAATAAAGTTCTCGAGTGGCGATCACGCACTGTAAGACGTAGCGTTGGCATGCTTTCCTCTAGGTGGACCGATGACTTGGCCGTCGTGGGAAGCCGCTGGATGCGGGCAGCGCCAGACTTGTCGGCGTGTAAATCCTTGGGGGAGGCTTTTGTTCAGCAGTGGCCGTCTTTTGGCTGATGATGATGATAACAATTTTGAGATATCGGATAGAGATTATTGATGAAAAATTGAGCGTTTAGGGGAAATGTTAATGCAAACCAAATGTTATTGCAACTGTTGTTGCAAGCAGACTTACCTGTAATGGCATTAGAATATCGTCTCCGGGTCGGAACTCATAGCCCAGTTGTCCAATAGAGGAAGTGAATAGTTGACATGCGATAGATATAATCTCGTCGACCTGGTTGAAGTTACAGAGGTAAATCAGTTGAATAATTCTATTATATAAATGGCGTATATTGTAGGTACTAAATAAAGAGTTAATCATTATTATATGCGAGCTAGTACGTAAAGAACACTCGCCAATCACATATCAATTATTTTACACCTAATTAGTAGTGTCTCGTAGATGGACATTTTATGAAAGTTAATGCAACTTCTGAAAGGACATGCCACTGCTAACTTTATGCTTATAGCTTAGAACTTTATGCAAGTACTGAGAGGGTGGATACCACAGAGGGTGGATACTACTGCTAATTGACTGACTCGGTGGCTAAGTGGTTAGCGATCCTAACCTCTGATCCGAGAGTCGTGGGTTCGATCCCCACACAGGGCAAACTTTTCTGTGATGAGCAGAATTGTTTGCTCAGAGTCTGGGTGTATTATATCTATATATGTATGTATTTAAAAGTATATGTGTATGTGTATCAGTCTCTGGTTCCCAAGATACAGGGAATCCTAGTTTGGGGCCAGATGACCGTGTGTGATTTGTCCCAGATATTATTATTATATTAATTATATGCTTTAGCTAAGAACCTTATGCAAGTACTGAGAGGGTGGACACCACTGTTAACTCTGTGCTTATAGCTAAGAACTGCATTGCATCCGGGCGGATGGCCAGCGTGATAAATGACATGAGAAGCGTTCCTTCTTAGCCGTCAAAATTAACGAAGATAAGTCCGTTGGGTTAACCGATATCTATATCAGCAATTTCTAAAATAAAACTTAAATATATACGTCACAGCCATGCACTCCGCTCTCTCCCTATAGACTAGCAATACAGGGCATCGGCCGCTCGCCGCAAGGTGAGCAGATGGCCAAATTAAATTGAAATGTCATTTTTGTTCAACTTTAGTCTTTCAGTATATTTCTGTCAATGGTCGAGGTAACATTGGACAAATGGTGGAAATTTATCGTAGAAATGCCAAATTGCAGCGTTGTCTGATGCGGAAACCGCACCGGGCATCTCAATAAATCAAATGTGCGGGGTTTCATATGAGAAGTAAGCCATATATTGACAAATTTTTATTTAAATAACTTCTTTGCAAAACATATGGTAGAGATGTAAGATCTCATCAACTTTTCGATAGATATACAAATAGTTTATCAACAAAAAATATCCGACTGAATATTTAGGTTTATCCAAAGTAGACAAGAAACGTTTTTGACTTATTTTTTTCTTCTAATTATTTTCAGTTTTCCAAAGGAACCCAAATAGAAATTAAATAAGAGTGAAGACTACGAGCAGATACGGCAGCTCTAAACATTTCCGCCCAGCTTTGCTATCAATATGTTCACGAAAACTATGTTTTGGTTTGATTTTTTGTTTTGAAAATGTTTTTTTGTTTTGTTATGTATTTTTACTGTATTAAATTTGTGAATTTTTATTAGTATTGTTTTTGTATTAAGATTTAACAAGCAACAATATGCTTTATTTTTTGGTTTTCCTTATTTTACAAAGTTTCGTTAAAAGTTATCGATATTTTTAATACTTTCTTTTACGCCCATCACTAAAGCTTTCAGTTGTATTTTGAGTTTTTTCAGTTTCAAATACTTTATTGCTATTTGACGATTCAAATCTTGACATCTTGCGGTGATTGGTCGTAATTCAAACATGTTCTACGATTCGAAAATTCGGCTAATGATGAAGCTTTCCCCTCCCGCATCCCCCTCCCTTTCCCCTCAACTTCGCCCACGCGGTTTCATATTGAAACTGACGTATTAGCGTTCTCTAGAGGAGCGGAGTGAAGATATAAAACTTCTTTGTGTATGGTATTCAGTCGTAGCTACTGAAGTATTTGTTTTAAATCTTTTATTTGGGCTTACAAAGATTACGAGGGTGAAGTTGTAAGACGTTAACATACCGTCTTCTTGGTCCACAGCTGCGGCCTTCTAACATGTGTCATGCATGTTCCCACGATGGCGGAGCACGAGCTCTGTAGCTGAGAGTCACGGATAAACCTGCAAGAATATACAAATAATTATAATAGCACTTCCAGTCGTCTTAGTCTGATTTCAAGCAATGCACGAATCATGTTGAAACTCAATGTCCAGAAAAGCGAAATGCTAGATACTTCACACAATATGACTCATGATCTCTTTCATAGATTCGTTAATAATTCTTATCGACCCTACTGCTGAGATGGGTTTCTGTACATATTGCGAGAAGTTGGTACTATTATAAGGTTGTTGGTGTAGGGTTAACTTACCTCAATGAATGCTGGTTCGTTGTTCCATGGTTTAAGCGTTACTCTCTTACTGAGAACCCTCTAGCAAAGTCTCACACAATATCATTGTCCAATATGTTCAGATGATATTTCTAGTACGCCCATCATTGTCACACCTAAGAAACCTACCTGTTCTCTGTTAAGTGACTTACCTAACAAGATCACAAGGGCGACTGCCCCGCAGTATAGTACGTCCCCTCGCCATCTCGCTGTAACCAGTCAGCACTTTCCACTCGTACCCTTCATCAGGCACTGCACCTTGAGCAGACACCAGTGCTGGCTTCTGAGCAAACTCCCAGTAGACCTTCACTGCTGATATGTAGAATCTGTAATTTAACACGTCCATCTAATTCCTCATCACTTGAAGGAATTCACATAGTCTAGTCAATCTACGAATTTTTGTATGGAGCAGGTTGCATTAAACGCATAGACGTAGTTAAAAATGGAAAAAATAAATTCACAAAAATTTCTTGCGAGTGTTTGATAATTATTGGGTAATTTTAACTCGTATGAACTAGAACTGAATTTAAATGTGAACAAAAAATGGACAAGTGAATAGAATAGAAAGAACGAAACATTCGTTTCACACGTTCAAGATCCTAGTAATATTAATAATCCCAGGTCAAGATCGATATATTGATTAGATATTGAATTGTACAAAAAATATAATAATTTGAAAGGGAATATTGCAAGGAGAATATTTAATGCAACCTTAAATCTTAAACCTACAATTATTCACTTGCTCCCTTCATCTTTTTAATTTATTTTTACACGCTGTCGCTCCAGCAGTTTCAACATTTACTGGGCCAATAATGGTTTTCAGTCTTTCAAAATTAACTATAAGGTGCTACTTTATTAGTGCCCGATATTTTAGTCAGTGCTCCTACTCCTGATTCTGATCAACTTTCCCCAAGGAACCCATAGTCAAATCGCAAAAAAATGTTTGGGCTCTTCATACAAATTTGGCCGCTCGGGCTGATCGATATGTATGAAGAGTCCAAAAATTTTTTTTCGATTTGACTATGGGTTTCTTGGGGAAAGTTGATCAGAATCAGGAGTAGAAGCACTGACTAAAATATCGGGCACTAATAAAGTAGCACCTTATATATGTACTTACTTGTTAGTGCCAGGTCTGCCTAGTGCTTCAACTTTACTCTTATAGTTATCAGCTAGCTCCTCCAGGGTTGCGAAGAGCACAAGACCTGCTCCACCACCAGGTGAGGTGTTCCCAACTGGACCGGTAGGGTGGGGGTCCCAGTAACAAAAAGCCTTCCCATCGACCGCCTTCCAAACGGCCACACAGTACCCTTTTGAACAAAGTACTGCGTAATTTCCCCCCTGAATAAGGATATGAAAAAAGTTATACATAATACATAAATATACAATTACGTTAGTGTAGAAATAACTATGCATGGAGGATCCACTCTGATTGGCTGGCTCTAGTTGAAGATTTTTTACAGAGCAAATACAAATTCTAGTTTTCAATAACTTTCATAACATTTCACAATATTAATAGGAGCCAGAACAAAATGTAAAGTTTTAAAAAATACATGAGCATAGCTCAGAAAAACCTTTTCTATTGTTTTACTTCGTTTGATTTTGTGAAATCATACTTCAACATCGCCGATCATTTTGTTATTCTGACATGAATTCTAACAAACTTGCCACGCATTGCAAAACCTTTTCTTTATAAAACGCAGCTTTAGCCTATACTAGTAGTGTAATTAATTTGCCCATCCTTACCTCATCGAAGAACTTCTTGAGGCCTTTCCTGACGCTCAGAGGACCACCTCCCTCGCCAGCCTTCACGTCACCCTCGACAACACTGTCTTGAACTTCCAACTTGACCTGTATCATTTTATATAAGTTTCATTGCATTTTCTAACCATTTAACATTTTTAGGTTACAGCAAACGCGACAGGTTTTTTTTCAAAATTCACATAGTAAACCTACTATATTACGATTTTGCGAAACTGAAAAATTAAAATTAGATACATCTGGTTCAGAGTTGTGCTAATCGGGTCTCGGGGGTCAATGTTTACTTGTTCAGTATTGGTATTTAGCGTAGAGTACAGAACGTCTGTCGCGAGTTATATCTGGTCTATTACATTAAGATACTTTGGAGTGAGTGCGATTCAGCTTTGGCCGGTAAATGCTGTTTTCTCATTCTATTTATGCCATGTAAGCTAATCATCGCATTAACTATCATATTGAGAGTTGACAGCATTGATTTTTATGATAAAGATAATAAAGCCAGTTCCCCATTGCGCTGGGAATCTTGGTAATAATGGCGTCCATCTTTGGTATAATCATCACTTACCATCAGGTGAGATAATGCTCTATTCCGCTACATTTGCAATCCCGTCTGACTCTGCTGTTTACACGTAGTCATCAATGACAAATATGGAAAACACTGACGGATATATTCTAAGAATAAAAAAAAATTACTTACATTAAAGTTAGCTACGTGAAACTCTCTCACGAGTTCAGCAGGCGTTAGATGCGGCGGTGTACGGGCGTACGGCAGCGACATTGTATACAGACGATCCCCGTACTTGACGACGACGTCTATCAACGGTGGTTTCCAGTAGATGTACGGTTCAATGTGTTCAACTACTATGCCCATTACGGCTGTGGCGGCGTCCTGAAGAGACATAGCGGTGATAAAGACAAAATATCTGTAATGCTAAGTTATAATAGAAAAGAGGATAAACAGACTTGAAAAACAAAGACCTGTGATTTAAACCAATCAGGAAGTAGATGTAGAAATCTAAGTCAAACAAGGAGCTACCTGTTGAAAACTGAAATGGTGCGGTTATTGTGCTACAAGAAAAACAAAATAATAAATAGTGGAACAGTGTGCCTGATGGTCTCATTGGCAATGTCACTAGCATATTTCTATCTATGCTAAGATGGGCTATAGAAATGACAGAAGATAATCAGGATTTTGATAGTGCCATGTTTACATTTAACACTAAATAAAGGTTGGATAGAAAGGCAAATGCAATAATTATTATTCTTGTACCTGATTGTCCCTATTTGGCTGATCTATGAAAAAGTTCTCGTTCTGTGCAAGCCGTCCGCGCACTGACGCTTTACTTCTGCTCATGCGTTCGAAGTATTTGCCCATGGCCGCGTCATCTAGAGCTTCTATGAGGGCATCCTCCTCCGCTGTGACGTTTAAAATCTTGTTAGGATGAGTGTTATTCAACTCAACTCGACTCAACTATTACCTAACTCTACCTACTCGTGATTGAAATTGTTGGTTGTAACTCGTGTAACAAGTGTTATGTAACTCGACTCAGCTACTATCTACATATCGTGATTAATACTTTTAATTGCTTCCAATCTAAAAATGTAATATCTCAAATCATAAATTTATCGAGACTCTTTCATTTTGTATGGGTATACTGTATGTTCACCGGAATGCTATCTAGGTAGATATTTCTTTTCTAATTATGCTTAGCTGGTGCACAAACTAATAACCTGCTTCCTCGTCTTCCTCGTCTCCAGTCTTCTGGGCTGCAGCCTTCTTCTCCCTTAGTTTTGTAGTCAGCTCGTTGTACAATATCGCTGGGCTCATTTCGTACATCGTTTTTGCTTGTTTATCGTTCAGACCGCTGTTAGCCACTACAAAAAGAAATTTTGAAATAGTTATCAGTGGGTAACTGGAAAAATACATCATTTTTTTTTTAAAATTGAAAGTATGACAGTACTGCTGTATGGGATTACATGCTCTGTACTAATCTGTGATTTTCTTATTTTCTTTTCATTTTATTCAAACGTTTGTTCTTAAAATATATTTGTTTAAATTATGCCATATTAGTAGAAATTACGAAAATTGATTTAATTTTAAAAATAGATCTTATCATTTTTTTAAATAAATGAAAAAAAAACAAAAAACAAAATTGTTGAGGTAGGAAAATTTTTGCAAAGTCGTAGAACAAAAGTTGTTCAGTACAGTACCTTTGCAGTGAAACGTCGGCAATAGACGCAAAGGGCATTGATTGAATCTAAAATTTTAACCAAATTAATAAATAAAAATAATATAATCGAACCAGTTGGAGTACTTACCAAGCCTATCGATGAACTCTGCAGGAGTAGCGAATACCATCAAAGCAGCACATGACTCGGGGGATATTGGCTCAGGTGGAATTTCTGGCTTCTCTTCACCCTCTGCGAGTTAAATAAGTTGTTTGTATATAGTCGTTAGATTCAGTCGAGTGCATTTCTTATATTAAATTATTGTAAAAAATATTTGATACCATCCTTTTCACTTCTTTGCAAAAAGAAATTTTAAATATTATCAGTCCCTGATGGTTTTTCTACTGTCCGTCGATCTTTTTAGCTTGGCAAAATGGTCATTAAGTATAAAGTACATTATATCTAGCTTACTTTAAATCAATTAGATCGTTATGTCATAACCATGGGAAAATATTTTAAATCATAATTTTTGCCTCCTTATCCAACTAACCTCCACCAGCTTCCTCGTCTTCATCTTCATCTTCTTCACCACCTTCTCCCTTTACTTCAGCATGCCTCTTGATGTAGTCCTCACCTATTTAATAATTATCCATATTGATTAAATTCAATAACAATTAGATTTCATGAGAAAAATCATTACTGATAAACGTGGGTCATTTTATTTCGGTTGACTGTTTAGCAAGAGCCCTGTTGAAAGACGTCACTATTGTATCATAAAATATCCTCTTAAAAACCAGTCTTTAAATTTTAAGGAAGGAAGAATTAAGAAAAAATACACAAATTTTCATAAACCGATAAATTAAAGCATAAAGCTGTTATTGGAAAATAAATTATTATTATTGAACTTTTCAGTACTTATATAAAATGAGGAATTACTAGCTTTTTTGGTGACTTAATAAAAGTAAGCGAACATCTAACCCCAAGTAATCCTCTGTGGCACTAGAAGTCCTCTGTGAAGCGTTGGACCAGGGTCGAATACCACAACCTAAAAACAGTTCATTCTTTGTTCTACAACTTTGCTATAATCGCAAAATTTATGTTAGTCTTCTACTATGGCACGGATATCTTTCTATAGGTCGTGATTATTTCCAATACAAATTTAGGTAGTCAGCTAATTAGATTCTTCAATCATCATTTTACCGATACTAGGTAAATGCAACGCCCTCTAAAGAGCCAAAATATGTGGTGCAAGACCAGTCAATGATTTCAGAGGCATAGTTTCTGCATGGGTCAGTGAGCCAGAAAATCAACTGATTAATTTATTAGTTAGTCCATTATGTGGATTCATCACGTGGAAAAATTGCAAGTGGAAGCTCCAGATTTTTTTAACCTACTAAAATTTGCGTTACAATCACAACAACTTTATTACCTTTCCTTCAGGCTCCATCCAAACACCGAGAACGTGGAAGGGCCCGGCCAGTAAATAGGTATAATACGGCTTTGATGTGTTGTTCCATGCGGCCATGAGCACATCTTTCATCTCTGTAAACAGTTTCAAAAGTGGGCTCTTATTTTTGAACCATTACTTAGATTACACTCAATACTTGTCAGATAGGATACATTCAATTTGGAATAATCTAAATTTAAAATGATCAGGATTCTGATTAGCTGACAGGAATCTACGGAAAGTGTACAGGGTAGCAGTGCCATCTTGTACTACTTGCACTTCTTGGCTGTACAAGACTGTACAATATAGACTGATTCATTGATTAGGTTCAACCTGAATGAAACTATGCAAGCTTTAATCAAAATCATCATTTCTCAGAATAACTTTTTTAGATTTGGACATATTAGGATTCCGCCTAACACGAGTAGGTATTACTTTTATCCACACTTTTATCTCTTTTAATCTTCCTTTTTTATTATCTAGCTAGCTTTAAAATGAATCTCATAACAAAATAGGTATACACACATTCAGACCGTCGTTAATGATAAATTTACTGTCGTTGATTATAGAGCGACTATAATTATATCGGTTGATTAAATTTGGAGCAATTTTTTAACAAAGGCAATCCACTTGACCTATTAGAAAAATCGCGCCTAGTGGAAGATCATTATGTGGTCACTATCTTTTGCAGTAAAGGAACTACGAAGAAGGATAATTACCTTTGAACTCCTCTCCTTTCTTCTCTTCCTCTTCTCCTTCACCAATGCCACCGGCTTCTTCTTCTTCACCACCGCCACCTTCCTATTTTGTTACAAGAGAAATATTTAGTTATTTTTAGAGAATCTTAAGACAAGTTGAATGTAGCATGAATCGATATGGTCATAAATTATAATCTAGTTAAATCTTAATCATCTTAATTATCTAGTTAAAATTAGTTGTTACATAGTTTAATTCGTTCACATGTGAAAGCTTGGATTGTCGTTTATGATGAATAAAACATATTTTTCTCGTAGTGGAGAGTTTTAATTCCAATTTATTGTGTATATACTGTATAAACTAGAGAAGGCGTAGAAACTGGGCTCTAAACCTGTGTTTTGCTCAGGTTAAATGCCCTTGGAACTTTAGAAGATACTAAGGTATATGCCAAGATAGAATCGAACATAAACGTAGCTAGATGTGCGTTTCGGGAGGAAAAGTTTTCATTTGATACTTACCGCACACCTGTATATAGTCTCTTCGACATTTCCAGACTATAATATAAAAATACAATTAAAACCAAAACTTACGCCAACAACATCAGGGATACGCAGGGGAAGCCTCCAAGTTTGCTCTTCCACCTCCATTGATAGTGTGTTTGCTCCGAATTCCATTTTGTCAGCCAAACGTATAAATAGAACGTCGTCAGTATCGTTTATATCTTTTTCGTTTTTCTTGTAGTATTCAGCAGCGACATCTATTGAAAGAAAGATAAATTAACTTCATCAGTACAAAAGGAGTACAAACATAATTGGAATTGGACATAAACTGTTTTCGTTTTCGCTTCAGCATTACGGTCTTTATTAACTTCCAAAAATTCCAAAGCTGAATTTGCAGAAGGCGCTAGTGTTGAAACGGCGAAGAAACTACGTATCTCAAATAATGTATAAATCTTAAACTGTGGGCTATGTAGCTATTCTGGCTGTTTACTGCAGATATCGCATACGTATATACACACAGAAGATTGACTCACCCAGACAGTTGAACATGTGATCCTGGTGCATATACGGCGCCGGCACATTCTGGGTCGCCATCAGGAATGCAGAAGCTGCCAAACTGCCCAATTTACGGCCTACTGTATCATCAGGCTGCAAAAATAAACAGTAGACCAAAATATGTAAATCACTTGACACGCGAAGTCGGTTAGAAAGACAGGTAAGTTAGCAAAAGATTTTGATGGAAGTTATTTGCCAATTCTCGATGAATGAGATGGAGGCTCTTATTTTACATGTCGCTAAGCAGCGTGCTGCAGAAGGTTATGGGTGCTCTTATGCATTTAAAGCTCCTTATAAATAATGTCAACTTACTACAGGGCGGACTTTATCAGCCGCTTTCCCGATAGCACTGTTCTCGCCTCTAGGTCCAAGCAAAATGGCCGCTGTACCACGCTTCATCCAGTCAAATGCACGGTTCTGTAACAAAAAAATAAGGCTACATTCTTCTTTAATAGTTTTGGAAATATTTGTAGAAATTAGGAAACGGAAATTTATATTTGTAGAAAATTATAATGAACATCATGGAGGGAAAGACAGAAGAAAAAAGGGGTAGAGGCCGAGAATACGTTACATCGGTCAAGTGGCGGTCGCTCTATCGACAAGAGCCTAGCTCTTAACATACAGAAGAATAAGGAAACCCTGTGGAAATCTTGTTAATATTAAAATATGATCATCTTCTTTGGGCATCGCCTCATGAAACTAAAAAACTTTCCCCTAGAAACTATACTTCTGAATTTACCCAATCACTTGATATACCAAGTTGATTCATCAGTTTATGCACGAAGTTGGTCAAGTTAGTCCGTCAGATTATGCACAATGTTATCCAAAGAAACCAAAGAAACGTACTAAGTTTATCGGTCTGTCATTATTGTGCTGAAGTTATTGTTAACCATCAGTAGATAACTTGGCAGAATACAGTTGATAGATGTGACATATTGACTAGGAGAATTATAGTCTTTGTTCACGATAAACACCAGTAATTAAAAAGATCGCGTTATATGCATGCATATAAGCATGATGTTTTTATTTTTAAGCAATAGTTTAGTAGTAGTAGTTTTTAGTTAATATACTGTAATAGTGCTCTATTTTATTCTATATAGAAACCACGCTGTAACTGAAAGCTCCTAACATATACCCGTAGGTGTCCCACCCAGTAATAAGTGTCAAGTAATACAAAACTGACAGCAAGCTTATGTTCAGGGGCACCAGTCTCCGGGTGTATCTTGCTCATGACGATATCGACTGGCGACAGGTTGAAGCTATCATCCGAGCCGGGGGGCAGGTTGTTCAAGATTACATCAGCCAGCTCTTTGACGTTCTTCATCCTGATGAGGGCGGCAGCAGCGCGGGGATCGTCCCAGGGTTGACCTGAAGGTAGATAAACAGTAATGTTTACTGCTGACTTACTTAAGGGTACGACCATTTCAATGATTTGCGAGAATAAAGTGCCCCGTAAAGGCAGGACAATTTCATATTAATGGTATTATAGTAAAGCATAAAATAACTTTTATCTAGGAAATGTTACTTTACCTAACTAATACGCGGAAGACAATTTAAGTTCCAGTGAAGCATAAAATAACTTTTGGAGAAATATTTACGGCAATGAATATTTACATTAGCGTGAATGTTAACCAATATGCTAATTTCATATGGCACAATGACTGACCGATCCCCAAGGCATAGAAGACGTGCCGAATGCCTGGTGTTGCATCAAGCACCGCCCGCAGTTACTTTTATTTACAGCTATGGACGTGTACAGTGCAACATGATCTTCATATAAATGTAATAATCAGATTTGCAGGTTTTCTCTAATGTTTTCCTTCATGTGGATTGAAATTTTAGGACACTAGGGTTTGCTACTAGCCCCAAAACCAGCAACAATCCGGAGGCCTAACCTTCCGATACTACAAACGAAATGGGTTTTAACGTACATCTAGAAAGTAAACTGTTGTACACAGAAATATACACAGTCACATAACACTACGCGCTAAGAAGTCTGTTCTTACCCTCCTCATCGCAACCATGCGGATCAAACATGTACAGATTGTTATTATTCTTCCAAACACCAACAGAGCTCCCTCTAGCCGTCACTACACCAGCTTTATGCTTCTGAAAGAGTTTGTTCAGCGCATCCCTGAGCTTCATGAGACCAGGTTCACCTTTCGGGTTGAGAGTGCCTAGGAAAATAATAAAATAGTAAGCAAGGTTTGGTACTCGTTTGGTGTGTAATCAGAATAAGCGTCAACGTTTATTTACTAATCACTACCACGTTGTACATATTTAGACAGGAAAAGCAGAAGGTGAGAGTCAAAATATAAATTTAATCTTACCAGTGAAAGGGCTGTCATCAATTAGAGCCTCAACGTGATCATCATTAGTGATCCTGAACCTTGGCAGTACGTCAGCAGCAGCCAGGGTTCCGCTGGGTCCTTGACCAAGCTCCTCCCCTTCAGCCTCCTCTTCATTTGATGGAGGAGTTTCCAAGTTGATGCCCATGTCTTCGAGGTGCTTCATTGTTCTCTCGTAGAGGACGTCTCCTTGGCTGAGGACCTAATGGGGTCCAAAATTAATTTAATTTAAAAAGGCAAAGCTATTGAGAAAATTGGGAAATATGATAGATCACCTTATAATCCAGTCTTAATCACAATTATACAGGGTGATTGGTAATTCGACGTGATCATTCAAAGAGTTTATACAAGAGGTCATTTGCAACAAATTAAGTCCTGTTAACTAGGGGTCAAAAATGTATGGTTACTGAGATATTACTGTTTTAAGATTTTTTTGAAATTTTCTACCTTGTTACCAAAAACCATTACACCGTTTACATTAAATTGATACTTTTTTACAAGCTGAGAAATGAAAAAATATTGCCCAAAACTCACAAAGTCTCAAAAATAAACGGTCTTAAGTTGCATAAAAATATTATTTTGTATAAATTTTTCATAAGTAATTGAGTATTACTAAAATAAAATGTAGTGAACTTGGCGTACAAATGAATGACAAAAGTTCCTTGTTTCATAAGCTTTCTGAAAAGGTACAAATGTTACCAACTTTTGCACGATGTCGAAAAAAAAATCCATTAAACTAAACAAGTAACACATTTTTTTCATACACTTCCTGCACGGTGCCGCCCTCACTTTTACTCGTGTCGTGCGTTATTTGTGAACTTAAAATGATTCGATAATTTCTGACAATCTTTTCGACAGTTCATGGACACGAATTCACACAGTTTCCAACCAGATAGTTAGTTTGTGCGGACAGAAAAGGCACAGTATTCGTTAAATAATAGTTAATATCCTTGTCAATGCCTCCAATATGGCTTAACGACTGCCATCTTATGATAGCAGCCGGTGCCAATGACTTAACGTGCTTTACTTAACGAAGCACGGAAACGGTCGAAATAAATATCACTAACAGTAAAAACCCATCCAATTTTTGACCGTGTCTGTAGTCAGTTAACCTGCGTGATCGATGAGACCAAGCAAGCCACACTGAACCATGACCGCTTCTATGTTCGTGCTAAAGAAGCGTCCCAAAACCACGCATATCAAAATTAAAAGTGTTTAAACGTAGTTTTAGTCAATTAACAAGGATATCAACTATTATTTAACAAATACTGTGACTTTTCTGTACGCACGAACTAACCTTCTGGTTGGAAACTGTGTGAGTTCGTGTCCACGAACTGTCGCGAAGATTGCTACAAATTATCGAATCATCTTAAGCTCACGAGTGACGCACGACACGAGTAAAAGAGAGGGCGGCACCGTGCAGGATATGTATGGAAAATATTTGTTAATTGTTTGGTTTAATGGATTTTTTTTTCGACTCCGTGCAAAAGTTGGTAACATTTGTACCTTTTTAGAAAGCTTATGAAACAAGAAATTTTTGTCATTAATTTGTACGCCAAGTTCACTACATTTTTTTCTCGTAATACTCAATTACTTATGGAAAATTTATACAAAATAATATTTTTATGCAACTTAAGACCGTTTATTTTTGAGAGTATGTGAGTTTTGCAATAATTTTGGCAATAATTTTTTTTTCAAAGCAAGCACTCATTTCTCAGCTTTTAAAAAAGTATTAATTTAATTTAAACGGTGTAATGGTTTTTTCATAATTAATTGTTTTTGGTAACAAGGTAGAAAATTTCAAAAAATCTAAAAACAGTAATATCTCAGTAATCATACATTTTTGACCCCTGGTTAACTGGACTTAATTTGTTGCAAATGACCTCTAGTATAACCCCTTTGAAGGATCACGTCGAATTACCAATCACCCTGTATAAAACATCAACTTCTAATACCATAATATTGTGGAAGAGATCAATTAACCATTTATTATTGTTATCATCAAGCATAGTCCTATAAAATCTACATATATCAAATAAGAACGATATTATGCTGTCAATATAGTAAAAAAAAACAATGAGATAAGTACATTTTATACTCGTATAAAACTAACAGCTGTAAATAGCTGTTACTAATCGAAAACAATACAGGGTGTAAGGGACAGGTTTCCGAAATTTTAAGGGCTTGCTCAGTAGACGAAACTGAACAACTTTCCACAAGAATTTTTTTCAGGAAACGAAAAAAAAATCGGCTTCTTCATACAAACTGTTCAATCAAGTTTATAATTTTATATGGAGAAGCCGATTTTTTTTTAGTTTCCTGAAAAAAATTCTTGTGGAAAGTATATAATAATAATATAATATTCTCAGTCGCATTATGTTTTCAAATCTCTGTGAGAGCTAAACATTCGAAAATGTATCTAGTAACCTCGTCAATATCCTCAGCTTTCCACTCATCGGGATCAACGACGTTGGCCATAGCAATGGCGGCGATGGCAGTGGTCGTGGCTTGTTTGTTACGATGGTCTTCCGGGAATCTCTCGTCACCCTCGTGGAAGTGACCTTGCACTACCCACCGGGACGGTCCCACGGCTATCAGGGAACGGATGAAGGTTAAAATAAAAAAATCTGTAGGTATTTCTTCTAACCAGTGGTTGGACTCGTGGACTTTTTAAATTTTATTTAAAAAAAACTGATAATTTAGACAACCTCACGAGGATATATTTGATATTTCAGTAACGAAAATTATTCAGAAGGTAGTTCATTAGAAGAGACTTAAAGCCATTTAAGATCGCAGAGCCAATAATAAGGCATTCTTTTTGCGCAAAGTTTCCCTTGCAACTCTGTCAGCAAAAGAAGAAGTAAACATTTTTGAATTATTTTTTCGTAAATCGTATTCCTTTGAGAAATCTTTTCCGAATCACAAGATGAAGTAGAAGCTATTCGAAATACCGATGCTAATAAGCAAAGAAGTTTTATATCGTCGCTCCGGGAGCGGGGTGCATGTCTGTGTTAATAAGGATACACCAATAGTAAAGTATGTACATACGTTTCAACTGGTTAACAGGCTCCGGTCTTTTACCGACATCGAACACAGCGACGTCGGAGATTGCGAACGCTTTCCTCTTCAGATCCTCTGTGTTCTCCAGGAAATGGTCGCATAGTCGGGATAATCTGGTAAAGAACATGATGCAAGCCTTTCCGCCGCCCTGGAGACACACCTGTCAAGGTTGGGACGCTTTGAGTTAAAGAGTTCGATAATCAAGTAAGTAAAAACTTTGCCTTATCGTATACCATACATAACACCTATAATTAATATTGGAAGCTTCTTAAATTTGTTACAATTGCAATGATTCTTATCTTATACTCTAAATAAATAAATAAATTTTTTTTTTTTTTTATTTGGGCCACCAACAGTCAATAACGTCATGTAAACACGTGATGGAATAACACAGTAAAGAGCGTGGGTTTCTCAAGCAAAGTTGTTCAATTTTACGAGTACAAGCGACAGTTTAAATCGTATCATTTTACAATATTTAACACTTTCACGGACAGTACGTCTATAGACGGGATTCGATGAAATTATATTGTGACAGTACGCTTATTGACGTTACGCAAAAAGTTTTAACTCAATTTTTGCTTCCAGTTCCAGTTATTTCATGACCTGGCCAATTTCTATGATCTGGCCACGACAACTTACCCTTCGGCCATATTTGTCCGCCGGCCACGGATGGTACAGGTAGTATTTACCACCCTCATTCCATATCGCCGTTTCAAGATCACCGGGAATCTAGGGGAAAAAATAACATGCTCTCTTTTACAGATAATATAGGTAGGTATGTAGTAAAAGGTATATTATATGCACGTGAAAGTTGCAGCAAATTCGGGTATAGTAAGAATTTTGACGACAAAAGCTCTTTCATTAAAATAAAATAGTAATTATTATGTAAGAGGTAATGAGAAATATTACGCGATAGCTTCCCATTGCGTTAAATCTTAACCCTCAACATTTATAAAGGCACTTAGATTTCTACTACAAATAAAAAAAATATAAAAACGGTGCACAGTCGCAAGATACACACAAAAAATACAATCGAATCGAAAACCTTTCCTCTACTGGAAGTTAGTTAAAAAGTGCAAATCGTTCTGTACCTGCAATATTCCAGCATCTGTTTCCTTGAAAAAGGTTTCCAAGCCTCGGCAGAGGTCGTACACTTTGGGATTGTTTGAATACAGCTTACCCCACACAGCTATGCCTCGAGTCTGATTTTTAACAAGAAAAAATATTCATTTTAATGAATAATTTGAAGTAGGTATAACAGATATTATAACCATAATGGGTAAAATAGAAGGAGGAGAACCTACTTAGTTAAAAGCAACGTTGATTAACAACTCTACTATTAACTAACTCTCAGTCAAAGTTCGCAAGTGCGTTCGCATCTGGCAATAACAAAACAGGACCAACTGATTCCTTTATTAAGAAGTGTAATTACAACTTTCTGCACATTTGATCAGTTTAATGAGGAGCTAAAATATTCATGTTTTGTAATAACAATCATACAGAGAACAAAAGAACTAAATATTTATACCATTGATTTGGATATTAAGTTTGTTACAAAAGTAGAAGGCCCAAAAAAGTTTACGGAAAAAAAACACTAAAAATGTATCATGCCTTGAATTTATAATCCCTGTCCCTGATCTTGAAAGTGTCCTTCAGCTCTCCGAGCACCAACCGACGGACCGGACCACCTCTTTCCCCGAGAGACTCCTATAGGCATAAGCATTTTACATTTAAAATACAAGAAAAAGAAAACACAAAGAAAAATGAAAACACTTTATTGCACAACATCAACAGGGAAACAAACGTAAAAAGTTATACAGGTAGGTGGTCTTATCCTCAAGAATTGCCACACCAACTGGTTTTTCTCCTTTTTTCAGCAGTGAACGTATTTTGGCTAATGATGATAGATAATGACGATACCTTAAGACACCTTGCACCCAAAAATCAGCAAACTATTGTATTTTGTCAACAGGCGTTAACAGCAAAGCGGAAATACTCATACATTAAGAACATATTCCCAAGAACCAGCAAATTAATTTGTCAACAGGCGTAAAACTCATACATTACTTACAAATACATAAAAATAGAACCCTTCCAAGTGCGGTTAAAAAATACCGATTAGTGATTCAAAAAATGTACGAGGTCAGGAAAAATTTATATGCGTAATATTTGCTGGCACTCCGTTCCCGAATATATCTATCTGAAAATAGCCGTTAGACTTACCCTGAACAAGTTGTACCCGACATCTAGGGTTTCGTTAACCGTGTCTTCGTTCCACCCTCTGGCGCGAAGTCTTCGCAGCATCCCTAAAGCGGCCACGCAGCACGCCACACCAGTATAAGACTTGAACTTCTCGTATCTGCAAAGGATAGTTCATCAGCCAAATTCATATCGTTAGGATAATGCTGTGAGGTATAACTCACGGACCATTCTATTTTATGTCAGAAAGAGAAGATGGCACCTTTGACATAAATTACAACACATATCTCTTTTTAGTGACAAAATTTCGCTAAGGCAATTTCTTCAGATTACTGATTCAATTCAGTAACATTATTCAAGAATTACTGGGGATAATCGTTGGAGTCGAACATCCCCAAGAACTAAGTCTGACAATAAAGAGCAGTTACATTTATACAACAGTTTTTTATACCTGACAACAGCATGGTGCCTGGTGCCTCTCAGGATCCAAGTCTGAGCGTTCAGCTGCCGGTACTGAGAGTTGAAGTTCTTGTCAGCTAAGTCGACTGGACTGTACAGGATCGGCTCTTCATATGGGAGGGGGATCAGATCATCTCTGTGGAACGTCAAATATTATTTATAAAAACAGACTATCCTTTAATGTAGAATTAGTAGGATAGATTTAATGCCACATGAATGTCGATAAATTGTACAATAAATTAGTTGTCCTTCTTTTACTTGAAAATGAAGTTCTAGTTTTCATAGTATGTCTCCATTTTATTTGGAAAACAATACGTACAGATGAAACAAATAGTCATACATTTATGAATAATTTTGTAGTTATTTTAATCGTTTAGTAAATCTGTCGCTTAGGTTAGTCAAGAGCTAAATCATATAAAAATAAAGAAATCCTACCATATTCTCATTACGCACATCGCTGACAGGTTTTTAAGGCGGAAAACACACTGCTCCGCTCACCGCGGCGAATTGCGGTGGAGCGGATTTAAACTTTGTACTGTAAAATGTTGATTTGTATACAAAAACCGCGGGGTACCACAAACTGGCACCGCTTCTCCGCCCGGAGGCGCGATTCGCACGACGACGGATCCGCGCTCCCGGATGGCGACGCGGTGCGATTCGCTGGGTACCACACACTGACGCCGCTTCTCCGTCCGGAGGCGCGATTCGCGCGCGATCCGCGCAAAAACGAAACAACTACTGCTTCAGAACAAGGTCGGTAGGACAACAAATAGAGTCGTCGCTACTTTTTTTTTGTACTATGGGAACCAGAGACTGACAGAGTGTGTGGTACCTACTATCGCATAATAAATGTTATAATATGTGATTTACTCAATAGAAAAGAAAAGAGTGAAAAGTATGAAAGGAGTGAGCACTGAGATGACGGCAAGAAGAGAGGAATGGAAGAAGAAGACATGTTGCGCCGACCCCAAATAATTGCGAACAGGGCAGGAAGATGATGATGATGATGATGTGATTTACTCAATAATGTTATTATTTGTAACGAAATAATGTAATAATGAAATAATAATCCTAAGTAGGTATATGATGTTATATTCATATTATGTTATATACACTGACTTGTAACTTGTATTATCAAATAAATGCTCGGGGAGCGGGAGGGGGTGAGGCTCGGGGTGCGGGGGATGAGGTAGGGAATTCTAAAATAATTATATACCCTGAAAACGAAAAAGATTTTAATGAACCAGATATGTGAATTGTTAGACTAAGGATTCAATAAAAAAAACTTCTTAGATTTTTTTTTTATCTTTTGTTCCAACTACCAGACGATCTCACATCAACTCCCCGAGCGAAGCCGGGCCCTCCAGCTAGTGAAGATATAGTTCAATTCGATGTTTTTCTTAGAATGTTTGCCGTAGTAAAAAATATTTTCGTTAAAAAATGAAGTAGAAGCGACTTCACTATCAACTCTGTTCTAATCTGTAAACGCTGTGACGTGGAATGCCACAGAACACAAAGATAACAGTAAGTAAAGTACTCCTGCTACGCGAAAGTTGTTTAACATAAAAAACGGTCAATTTGCGTTTATAATACTGATAATTTGCAAAGAAATATTAAGAAATTAATATATTTATTAATCAAACCCGTTTCGTTATTCTATAACATACATTTTGTTGCTTCGATTTACTGAGTTTGCTTGCTGTTTTTCCGTGATTGAATCTTTACGCTGTGGTTTTGCATACACATAGGTCAAGTTAGACTGGATGGAAAACAGTTATATGAAACCATCGCGTCTTACCATTCAAGGTTGACCTCTGTTGACAAAGAAGTATACGTATATATAGGATAAAGTACTACCCTGCTTTTTGGAAGGAGTATTGTATGGAATTCAGTTTCTATACCTATTCTTGTTCTGAGCTTGTTACAAACAAAAACAACCCTTGTTACATACATACACGTTCGAATATTAGATAAACGTATGACGAAATTCATCGTGCACCGCAACTTCGGACGAAATTCGGACGGAAACCGCCCGGCGGTGGCGCGGAATCCGCGCCTTCGTCGTGCACTGCAGCTTCCGACGAAATTCCGACGGAAACCGTCCGGTGGAGCGGATCGCTGCCGCATGCGAATTTCGTCGCTCCGCGCTCCCGTCCGAATTCCGCCTCAGTGTGATATCCGCGTATACCTTACCTGCCATATGTATGGGCATCAGTCTTAGGACAATAGAGGAAGAAATCTTCTCCTCGGATCTGCAGAATTTGCTCTTTGGTCGGCTCTGGTGGTGCTCGCTCGGGCTGTATAGGTAGTTGAGGCAGCGGCTATGGAAAAGGAAGAGGTTTCAACTGAGAAGAGAAGTCAGAAGTCACCTTAAGGGACAAGAAAATGGATAATTTTTAAAGAAATAAGTGGCGTATGAGTGCACTGAGTGATCAATTTACAACTGTTTTAGGACTTTCACTAAATACTAGTATTTTATGAACATCATTCCAAAAGTGGTCGCTCGGTGCACATACACACACACACACACACACACACATACATAATTGCCTGACAGCCGACAATTTAATGACAATAGTGTAGCAATATTTCCAAAAACATGGCAAACCGACATATAGGATATTGCAGAAACAAGCAATTTTCGACATATCTAGTCTTGACATTATATTGTCCTAATTGCTATTTTATCTTTTTTCTTCTGTAACTTTAGGGTACTGTATGGTACGGTGGAACTAACAACAGCAATTATGCATCTGAAAAATTCGGAATTTATAGAAATTAGGTCAAGTAACTTCTATTATTTACCTCTTTCGGTAACTTTTGGAAGTACTCCGACATCTTTTTCTTTGATCTGGACCTTGATGTTGCTAAACTGACAGCACTCAGTGATTCTAGTGGATACTTCCCCTGGAATCAAAAGAATTCGAATCAATATGTATTAAAGGTTTTTTTGTAAACAAATGTCTAAGAAAGACGAACGACGCCGCAAGACGATACATATCCGTCCATCTTCATTATCTTTTCCATCTTGTCTTCCTGACGCTGATCTTTTTAGTGGTAAGGTCGGCTTTCTGACTATATCTTCTCCAGTTGAACCAAACTTCATGAAATGATTATAAGGAAATTTTCTGTAGGACTTTGCCAATTGAACTTGTTTGAATGTTCAAAGAGATGAACTGTGCTACGTTTTACAAAAACCTCACCTCGTAAATCTTCTTGTCATACAGGGTGTTCTTGTGGAGACTTTCCCACTCGTCGTCGCAGTGCACATTCAGCGCCTTCAGGTCCAACTCGTACCGGGGCTCACGGATTAGTGGCTCTTTTTGCACCACCTGTAGATCAAAACTAATGCCTTTACCAACTCAAACAGAGTTTTCATGGAGTCGTTTTAGTTATTAAGAACTTCTATCGTCTCTACTATTAGAACACAAAGAATACCTCGGGAAGGTTAGGCCACATTCAAGATAAGGGAGTCTACCTAATTGATCTACCTTCTAAAGTTGACCACTTTCCCAAATGATAATGTTTTCAAAATGACCAACCGCGAGCCAGAAGTTTTCTAACTAGGTACTCGAAAAGTATCTGGCATGACTTATCGAGCAAGACCGGTCCTTATGGAAATCCTAGGCCTTCGTTTAGCAGTTAATGTCTTTCGGCTGACATGATGATGTTGGTGATGATATTCTGGTAGACTATTGTAGATTTCATTTCATTTATTTACTTGCCTCGACTTCTGTAAGTGTGACATCAGGCTTAGGGAAATCCTTAGTATCCATGCTAAGGTTTCCGTAATTGGCGAGGAAGTCAGAGACGAAAGAATTGACGCCAGCGTAGCGGAGGAAGGCACCTCCTAACCTACTTTGACAGCAACCTCCACCACCTTGTCTGCAAATGGATTATAGTATGCAACCATATTCTATTTCGCGTAGCAGTTCAAGAAATAAACAATTTAATAGACAAAAATTGACAGATGCTGCTCCAAAAATTAAAAGCTGGTTCGAGTCGCGTACGTTGAGTAATACCACACATAGAAAAGCGTGTATTATATTTATCAAAAATATATACTTCTTTCCTGTACATACTGAACGTACGGGATCGTTATAAGTCCAACACACACTTCGACGATTTTTATAACTTTTGGTTTGCACTATTATCACACACAAAGTTAGAATGGCGGAAATAATTTAATTAGGCTAAGCTTTATAATAAGAACCTCTTGAGGACAAAACGCACAAATAAAAAATAAACAAAATATCCCACAAAATGCTATTGAAAAATACTATTTAAAGACGACATACAGAAATTACCCAAAATTTTGAGAGGAGATAGAAGTAGAATTATCTAAATAACATTCGCTAAATATAAAGAAGCTGATTTTTAGAATGCTTAAAAGTCAAGACAGCTTAATGCATCATTAATATCTCAGTAAGACTTACATGTTATCAGGTTGGCCAATATCATTGAGCATGTGAGGGTCAAACAAGTAGCAGATGGTCTTGACTTGGCTGCCAGACTCAGGGTCGGGCGGGTGGCCCCAGATGAGAAAGTGTCTGTCTTTGTCCAATGTCAGAATCAGCGAATAAGTAGTGCCGATACGTTTCTCCATAAGTCTGCAGATAATTCAAATCGATGAAACATCTTTCCGTCTACATTTTCTTGAATCGAAAGATAAAAAGCAACGAAATTTGGTTCTGCAAGTGCATCAGGAGCCCTGAACACCGCAGTAATAATTTTATATTTCAAGGAATAGATTGACTTTAAAAGTAAATAACTTCCTTACATAATTTTGGAATGAAGCAAAATATCCTTTTAGCTATTGACAGACTTCACATTCACACATATTATACTGAACAATTATACATCACACATCTGGCGATCTAAAATCTTACCTAGCGGTTGTATCCGTAAAATGGACATAGATTAAACATACTTGGGCATTGCAAAAATGCGAAGTGGGTAAACATCGATCGAGGGGGAGAGAGAGAGAAACAAACTTTATATATCAAGTGACGTGAGCTTACTGCTTAAGATCATTCCTGGATTCAATCATCTCTGGATGTTTTGCTAGAACTCCGTGGTCAACTTCCTGCAGTTTCACTGTGTACTTTGTGTCGTGAAGGTAGAAAGAATTGAGCAGCTGATTTAATTGAAGGGCAGCTTTGCCTGCACCAATGAAAGAATTGCTTTTTTTAAATCCTCTAGCTGACCTACTTTTGTAATAAAAAGATTAAAATAGTGAAGCGGAACTAATAAAAATTGTTATTCCAGTGCTAAACAGGTGGCGAAATTGGAATCATTTTGGTTTATCTACATGGGTGAGGAAGGCGACTCATTATAAAAAATTATCTATACAAGCAAGCATGTTAGTTATTTTCAATGCATAGTTCAAACATATTTTTATACACTTCGCAAAAAAAAACTACTATAAAAGAATCCATAATCAACAGAATTGTTTTTAAATGTCTCAGTTGTTCAAAAAAGACAAAACAGATGAGTTGACTGTTATAGACTTTCAGCGAAACGCTAACTTTATAGCTAGAGTACTTACTTACCTTTGTAACACTTCAATGCAACCATACACTGATGGTAAAAGAGGTCACCATTATCGATGACGTCATCAACGTCTGATCTGGTGAAGCCTGACGGAGGCTTCTCTTCGAGAAGACCTCGGGCGACGAGGGCAATACAGCCAGTTTGAGCACCTGAAAAATCATATAAAGGATTTATTGGTTTCTTATATGGTTGATGCTACTCGTGAACAATGTTTCCCACAGTTGGAGCAAAAATGGCTTTCCATATACTAATCTCAATGGCAAACTTTGCGTAGAAAGACAAGTTTGCTTCAATTTTACTAATAATATCAATGGATTGACAAGCGTGTGTATTATCCCCCTCCTTGTAGTTATTTAATGATTTAATTTAAGGAGTGTTAGGTATATCCTGGGGGGGGGGGGAAAGGGGGCAAGTCCGTTTTAATCTACTCCATGCTTAGGCGATACAATTTTGTACAGCAAGCTATTTTGTACTCTCTAGTTACTGTATACTATTATGTTAAATTGAATATGAAAGTGGTTTATTATTGGAACGAGAATTCTGTCTTTGTAGTCTTAAAAAAAGCAAATTATTATAAAGCTAACCACAGTGAGTAGAAGAATATTTTTTTGAATTGCATCCGACGTTTCCTTGGAGCATCATCTTGTTTGTGTCTACTTGCTCAAATCCGTGCCATATCTAAAAAGGAAGAGGATTATTTACAATACCGTACATCGTCTACGATACGATATGATGATATGATATATATGATTATGTAGACATAAGAAAAAAGTCTTGTTAGTCAACTAGAAAAAAGTCTTGTTAGAAAAAAGTCTTGATTCTTTATTTACTAAAAGGGTTATCAATCTTTACTAAAATACTTACTTTTTTTAACTTGTTAAATTCGTACAGGGGCGGGACTTGGTCTGGAGTTATCCTTGGCAAGCGCGGTCGCGGCTTCTTGTGCCGCTTCCATGGTGGCATCCATGGCTTGGTCTTCAGACGCGGCAGGTCAATTATCTGATTTAGCAGTTACATCCTCATATAATCATTGCCACGTGTTGATCTACTATAGTTGATTTTTGAACTTTACACTGTACTAATATTGTTGCAGCTTTTGCGCTTGCGCTGGTAGATATGGGAAGAGGTCGAATTCAGAATTATCTTCACTGAATTCACTTTGTCTAATGCATTCAATTGAAAACGGACTTAAATGAACTGAGTCTGATAAATCTGTATTAGTAGACTTTTGAAGACTGCATTTAGGCAAATGCAAAGTAGGGTGTCTTAGGACCTGACAGTTAGCGATGATGATGTAGAATGATGGAAGCGGGTGAACTAGTTTGCACAACACAATCGGGAACTGCCTACATAAGCTGGCAGTAGTAGCCAGCTAAGCAGGTTCAGTAAATACCATACTCCTACAGATTTGTACTCTATCGTTAATCGAACCCGCGACCTCCTGATCTGGAGTGAATAGACTAAGACACTAAACACGATACGGAGTATGACGAAGATCAACTAGTATTTATGCAACACTATTTGATGCAGGGTGATGGGTAAGGTTGAGAGACTTATCTTGAAGAAGGCATATGAATTATAAATATTATCTGATTATGATAAAGATAATTGTAATGGAGACTTACAACTCTCGGCATTTTCTCCGGAGGCGCAGGTGGTTTCCAGGGCTTTGTAGAGATCTTGACCTTCGTCACCTCCGGCCAATGTCGCTTGAACTTCTGCCTTCGCAGCATCGCTCTGTATTCAGCTTCCCTATTTCATGAATGATGAAAATGACAGTTATTTCAAGGTCAAAGATCCATACAACGTACATGCAAACCTACTTTTAAAAACATACACTGCAATTCAAAATACAGGTTCTAAAAAAAGATGGAGTTAAATTTTTCTGCTGCTGAAACTGCAGAATTGCTATTTTTCTTTTATTGCCAATCATTCATTCATTTGTGTTCCATAATCAATGTGTAAATATAATCATTTTTTGCAATTTCAGTGATGGTCGTAAAACTGAAAAGATGATCAGTTTCATGCGTGGACACCTTAGTGTTTCTACACATATATTACCACCACCACGTTCAAACCATATTTTTTCTTTACTTACTCCCTGGCAAGAATTGAAGAGGTCTTTGGTACTTCTTCGGGAAGAGTAATAGTTTCTTGTTCGTGAGTACTTTTCTTGCTTTTTATGCTCTTTTCATCAGCTGAAATTTCAAAAATAAAATTACATATTACACAAAAATAGTACAAGAGGCTGGATCGGATAGGTTATTTAAGGCATTCGTCGCTTACTAAAGTCAAGTCCGGATTAGTGGAGGTTGTAGGGCTAGTGGCGAAAAACCAATGTCATAAGTTTATCAATTGAATGCCCTACACGTGACCGCGGGTGATACTAAGTGCAACATCAGGCAATCGCCGTCTATACCTTATGGATAGCAAATTATACCATACGATAAAAGAGAGAAATCTAATTGTTCAGTATCAATTACTGGAGTTATTTTAGGTAAACTCGATATTTTTTTACAAAAACATTCACTGTTGATCATCATAGACTTCATTCATAGATTACCACTCAGCACTATTCTTTACCACAACGAGTCTTGCGACATTTGTATCCAGCGGCTTTTTCAAAACCTCACCAGATCCTTACTCAGCCTAGCCGTTCATCACTACAGCTTCCTGTCAGTACTTACTACTTATTTGCTATTGCCTAGAAGAATTACATTGATTCTATTACCACTCTGCTAATTGGTAGTTATTACCTTTCTGTTTATTGGGAGTTGCTTTATCACCCTTCGCTTTGTCATCTTTGCCCGCCTTATCTTCTTTGCCACCTTTGACAGCTTTGTCATCTTTGCCCGCCTTCTCTTCTTTGCCACCTTTGACAGCTGTGTCTCCCTTACTTTTCTTCTTTCCAACTTCCTTGCCTGCTTTCTCATCTTTTGTTCCCTTTTCATCTTTGGCTCCTTTATCGTCTGTTTTACTTTTCTTATTTGCGGGACCATCACCGGCTGCACTTCTGTAGATGAAAGTGGAATATAGCTCTAGTTATAGGAGTAGAATTGCATAACTATGGTATAAGGGGCGCGACCCTGGAGCTTATTCTTTCATTTATGACCAACAGATCACAGGTGGTAGTGGGGGATCATGGTCAAACAAAATCGTCCGAAAAATTGTCACAATAGGCGTTCCATAGGGAATTTAAAATTTTTACTCTGCATAGCATGTTTTTCCTCCAGTTGGCTATGTATGTTAATGCAAATATGGACTCGTTCACCAGCCGCGGCATCCAAAGATCAAGAGTTGCTTATAGACAAATGCTTTTATATACCAAATCATAATATTTATTTAATCTATAATACCTGAAATTGAAATGTAAACCTTTGTTTTTGTTTTGACAATTTGACCCTTATGACCTGACCTTCCCAATTTGACTTGTAACGATGTTATCATCTTGTATTTTGTGTTGTACTAAAGCAATAGTTTTATCCTAAGTATGCTATATGGCTTACTGGTAATAAGGAATATTTTACCTTGTGATGTTATTTTTTGTGTGTGTACAGTTAAACTATTATATATCTATCTAAACGTAATCTTGTTGTTAAAAGTTACTTCTAAGGTTGCGAAGGAGTGTCAATTGGCGAAAGCAAAGTCTGCTATTTAGTGTGTAAAGTAATACTTATACTCAAAATGTTTCGTTTTTAGTTGATGTTTTACACGTTATTTAAAATAGCAATTTTTGTACCTATATCAAGTATCCTTCGAGTGGAAACTTGTACACTCAACGTTTCATTTCTGAAGGGAGAATTTGATTACAAAATTTAATTAAAATTACTAATCTCATCAGTACAATATGACGTAGGTCTTTAGCTGTGGTATTTAGTATTTTGTACTTTTAGAGCAAAAAAATTTGGAATATGCTTTCTGGCAAATTATTGTATCCACATTCAGCAAGATACATTTCAACTTACTTATCATCATCCTTCTTCTTCTTCTTCACAGTTTCCTTCCCATGATCTTGATTTTCAGCCTCCTTTTTCGCCATGTCTTTATTGTAAATAGCCGAGGGAAATTTCTCTAATTTCTGTAAGAAAAAGAACTCGCACGGTCATGTGGCTCCAAATTAGGATTCCCTGTATGTAATATGGAAACTAGAGACTGATATACATACACATTAAATACATACAATACAATACAGAAACACAGACTTAATAAAAGAGTGGACGAGTTGGGAAGTGGACGAGTGGACGACTAAGGAAGTGGACGACCCAATCCGCGACCGACTCTATAACATTAGTTTGTTCTTGGTAAGTCCGATTCAACATTCGTCGTTAACATCACACGAATTAATATCAAGAGTTTCGTTTCAAAAAATGACAATTATAATTTAAAAAGCAACTTAAGAATAATTTCGATATGTTATTAGATTATGTGCTTAATCTTTTAAAATAGTTTTACCAATTTCAATTATTATTATTTTAGGTGATGCAGTATCTATTTTTGTATCTTACCGAAAATTTTTAAAACCACTTTTACCAAGCTTTATTAATTTCTATCCATGTATCTTAAGTCAATAAACGACGTAGTCCCACAAGCCCTAATAAATTCCTGCACATTTTCAGTACCATTTTGCGAACAACCAAATTTTCTTTAAATAGTTCTTTAAGGCCTAGATTTTCTTTTCAACACATCTCTCAATAAAAAATTAAAAAATATATCTGAGTATTAAGATGTTTCAATAACTAAATGAATAAAAATAAAAACATTTTGCTACATACTTTTCCTTTTTTGTCTTTTGCGCCCATGCCACGGGAACCTAGCTCGGAACTAGGTGTTTGATGTTTCTGAGCAAAGAAAAATATTTAATTATTTAATACCTAACTTATAGAAAAATAGTTAAGTTAATTTAATAATAGCTTTTTAATCCATGATATTAGATTGTGTAATGTAAACTCTCTTAGACAAAAAATGAAAGCTATTCATCATACTGGTCAACTTTGTCAAAAAAACAATTTCACTCAAATATACATATATTTATTTAAAAAAAATATCGAATTGGCCGTTCAGCTGAATGATTTGTACCAATAAAATATTAAAATAACTGGTAGTGGACTGCTAGTTATCCGAGTTACTTTTTATAATAATAATTCCTTCTGAAATATAATAATTCCTTATGAAATACCTAAAAAAAAATTAACCACGGCTTCTATTCATGAAACTGAACAACTTCCCCACTCAATTCGCAAAAAATTTTTTTGAGTCCTCGTACTAATTGATCAACGGACCGCCAATTTTGTTTGGGAAGTCCAAAAATTTATTTGCGAACTGAGTATAGGTTCCTTTCTGAAAGTTTTTCAATATCATGGGTAGTAGGTACTGTTAAATTTTTTCAGGTTAGGACCCTATAATATCAAATATCAAAAATGTTGTTTCAAAAATGTTTAAAATTGTGAATTTAGTCCACGATTGGTAGATAGTAAAATGCTCCTCAAAATGAACTTTTAGGTCAAATTCAAATAAGATACGTTATAGTATCATCTCATTTGACAGTAATAATAACCATATGTACACTATGTGGAAGCGGGCTTACCAAGACTTACCCACGCAATAAGCAACTGGAATGAGTTTTAGACAATTCACAAAACTAAGTAGAAGTATATAGCCTCGTAAGGCCCAAGCTAAATTTAGGCAGGTAGACAATGCGGCCCAACGACCTAAAAAAAATTACCCTAACGCTTGAAGTCAAATGTGATTCATTCAGAAATGGAGCCAATATTCAAATCGTAATACGAATTCGAAAATCAGTTCAAATTTTAGGAAGTGTCCGAATCACTACTTAACCTATGTCCTCAAAAAAAAGGACGTTGGGCCTTACGAGGATAGGCTACACGCGATAATTAACTTTCTCAATAGTCTAATTTGCAAAAAAATGAACTTTCCATATAAAGATGTCAGTTTGTATGGAGAGACCATTTGAGTTTGGGTGTTCAAGATCTCTATAGAAGGAGATCATAAAAAAAGTACAATACTCAGACAAACTAACCTGACGTTAAACATTCAGTCATCAGAGACTGAACCAGCAAGACAAGATTTAGATTACATAATCTGAAAATATAACAATAATATTATAAAATAAATACTACTGTTCTAGCTGCATACACCAATATTTTACAGGTCCCATTTGATATTCAGATGTCCAATTCAATTTTTAAAGTTCTTAGTTTAATCCGCTTTCTTAAACAACTTCGCCAGTTAGGCTTAAACTGTCTCTGTCCATAGGCCCTCCTGATGGAAAGCGGCATGTCGCCAAGTCGCCTATGAGTATCTATAACCCCAGAAGGGCTATCAGTGCCTTAACGATCTTGAGGGCTAAGATGGAATGCCTCTTATGCCGGTAGTGACTGACTCGGTGGCAAGTGGTTAGCGATCCTGATCTCTGATCCGAGAGTCGTGGGTTCGATCCCCACACAGGGCAAAGTTTTCTGTGATGAGCAGAATTGTTTGCTCTGAGTCTGGGTGTATTATTCTATACTCTATATATGTATGTATTTAAATGTATATGTGTATGTATATCAGTCTCTGGTTCCCAAGATACAGGGAATCCTAGTTTGGGGCCAGATGACCGTGTTTGATTTGTCACGGATATTATTAATTACGTTGGCTATCTTGCCCCACCCGCTGGAACACAACGCTACTTGGCGGCAGGTATAGAGCGAGCAGTGGTACCCCCCAGTCGGATCTTGCATAATAAGGTCCGTCCACTAGTGATTCGTTCTATGGTTGCGGTTTTTGAATTATCCTTTCTTTAAGCTATACTGGGTAATTCCTATTTTCCCAGAGTCAAATATCAGTAAACGATTGTGCGTTCTTTTACGGATGACTGTCTTTAAAATGAAAATGCTGATGAGTAAAGTTCCTAGATATCACGATTGTAAATGCTAATGAAAACCCCTTGCACAGATGTAGCGTGAATGGGACAATTAATGAGTTAATACTCTGTTGTCTAGTCTCCGTTTCAGTTCATCTGATTCACAGTTTCTCATGTTTGACGAGATGACGAAGCAGTTGTGTCACGGGCACCAAACGCAGAGGAATTAAAACGAAAGTGTTGGTCGGTCCTTCTCAAATTAAGAGGCGAAAACGGGTCAGAGGGTACACAGAAGAGGTGATTCATTAAAAGAAGCACCAGCATAGTACAAAACAATAAATTTGGTGGAAGACTAAGACCTTATAATTATGAGTCGCTAAGCTAGTAATGTAGGTAAGTAAGAATCAAATCTAACGAGTGTTTTAAAAACATGCAATCATTACCTTCCAATTGTTTTTCGTTTTTTTTTGTATATTTTCCACCGTTTTTTTATGAAAACGAATGCCACATTTCTCCAAGGATCCCCTTGACTTTGTGATTATGTCACAACGTGAGTTTTTGTGATGTTTGCTGAATTCAAATATCTTTGTTTTTAAAAAGTGATTGTAATTTTGAGAATAAAAGAAGATTTTGCTGCAATATTTTGAAAAGAGTTTTTGATACATTCCTTACGAAATAGGCTCTATACCCTACAATCCTTCTTTTCTTCGTAAAAAGTAGGTAATGTTACCTTATGGCGTCTGGCTAACGCCACTTCTAAGCATCCATGCCTTCTCCTCCTGTTTTTTGCGCTGTTATTCAGGAACCACATAATATGTATCGATTATATTAAAAAAGTATTTCCTTGTTTCTGACGCAATATAATTACAAAAATTGTATCCTTAAAAAAGCTTAATAATTGGAAAACAATATGTAAAACGAATATAACCGGATGAAAGGTTGAGTAAGGTTTCACGCCACCTTAAAAGAAATTTCGCATACAGTTGCTTCTAACTCAGCTCAATGCCTAGTTCTTTACACAGTACTTTATATGATTAAGACTGCGATATTCAACAAAAAGCAAGCATTGTAAAATACAAAACTGGAGGATCAATTGATCAATTAATACGAGGAATCCATACTTTTTTTGCGAATTGATTTAAGGATCCTTGTGGAAAGTTGTTTAGTTTCATAAGTAGAAGCCATGTTTAATTTTTTTCGTGTATTTTAGAAGGACTTTGTAGTACCTTGGTGGCTCCACAAAGATTTTGATCACAAATCCAAAAATTCCATAAGTTTTTTTGTGGCGTTACCTTAACGTCGTCGAACCCCATGGGGCTTGGGAACCTGGACAGATGAACACCATATATCATCGTCAGTAACATACTTACTGATTAATAAAGTAGGTTTGTGACAGATTCGTCAGAGGGTTCTTTAGACGATTAAATCCCATAATCTGTTTAACTACAAGAATAAGGCCAGGTTGTACTACGCTACTGCGCATTGATTTGCGCAATACTGAACGTAAATCCCACCCACTTGCACCACGCCGATTAATTACGTTTCATATATATTTTTTTTATGTTTAAACCAAAACAACATAAGATTTTTTTATGTACGTTTGTATGTTTCAAACTACTTGATGAATTTCAAAATTTCATGAGATACGTCTTTATCCTCATATCTCTTTTTACATTAATCTGTTTTTAATATAATTTTTAATATTAATATTACTTAACCTTAATATAGTTTTAATATAATTGTTTAGAATGTGTAATCCAATATAAGTACGTCTTTTTGTATAAATATAGTGTGTAAAAACCTTTGGAACTTCCACTCATCGTACGAAATAATTTCTTCAATGTACCCATACATACCAAGAAATCCATCAAGCGGTTTGAATATAGACGATAATAATGAAACACACAAAAAAATCTTATTTTGGTTTGAGTACACACCTGGTTTCGCGTATTTTATACAGGGTGTAACAGAAGTGTGTGACAATACTTCAAGGTTGGCTTTTACCCATCAAACTGAACAACTTTTGTTCTACAACTTTGTTGCAATCGCAAAAAAATTTTTGGACTTTTCATACAAACTTGGTTCGCCAGCTGATCGATTTGTATGAAAAATCCAAAAAAAATTTGCGATTTCAACAAAGTTGTAGAACAAAAGTTGTTCAGTTTGATGGGTAAAAGCCAACCTTGAAGTATTGTCACACATTTCTGTTACACCCTGTATATTTCTAACTTCCCTTACCTACATTAAGAGTAGGTAGACCACTGACAATTCATCAACGGTTTCCATCTATGCCCAAGGAACCCTATACAAACGAACTGCAAGTAACGATAGATCGATCGATCACCTGCGCAGTAGCAGTGTCATTCGCTACGATTCCACGCGCTCCGTGAATATCCTAATACGGATTTTAATACGCGTGACAGCAACTGATATCCGTAAAAGAATTCGAACATGTATTGAGATTTAAAATATACCTGTTTTGAAGTGAAATAAAATATACTTTTAGTAAAGTTTTATTACAAACACTGGCGCCGACTCCATAGGGCCTGGGGGTGCCCGAGCCCTCCAATGACATTATCAGCGGGGCTGAGCCCCCCAATATTTTATATTAAAATACTGGTGTTACTTGTTTTCTTGAATCTTATACGTGACACTTATTTCCAAAAAACTCATTTCCATGTTTGCGAACCGCCTGCGGCTCGCGCACTGCAGCCCCTTACGGATAATCTCGAAAACCATAATACCCAAGCGGGCGAAATCGTGGGCGAAAGCTTGTTACAATAGAAAATACAGGGTGTAACAAAACTGGTGTAGGACCCTTTAACTGGGGATTCTACTCATAGTACTGAACAACTTTTTTTCCACGACTTTGCTCAAATCGCAAAAAAAATTGGACATTTCATACAAAATAATCATCTGTTTTGCCATTTTTGTATGGAGGTTCTAAAAATTATTTGCGATTTGACCAAAGTCGTAGAACAAAAGTTGTTCAGTAGGATGAGTAGAATCCCCACTTAACGGGTCCTACACCAATTTTGTTACAACCTGTATTTCGAAAAAAAACTGCCCTAGTCCCCCTAATATTTTTATGAAGTCGGCGCCCCTGCTTACAAATTACCTTCACTGAATGAACAATCTTCCAGACTTCACAATGAATCACCAGTGGTAGCACCTTATTATGCAAGGACCACTGCTCGCTCTGTAGACCGCACCGCCAGCAGCGCGCTGTGCCGGGTGGCGCGAGATAGCCAGCGCATGCATAAGAGGCATTCCACTTAGCCCTCAAGATCGGCAAGGCACTGATAACCCTTCTGGGATTATAGATGCTCATAGGCGACGAACGCCGCTTTCCATTAGGTGCGCCGTCAGCCTCTTGCCATCTCACACAATAAAAAAAATGAAGCTTAGATATAGATAAAAAATATAGGTATTTATTTATAATATGTATACAGGGTGTTAAAAAAGTGCGTTTGAGATTTTAAGGGGTTACTCAGAACAGAGTGTAAAATACAGGAAAAATATTGAAAAAATCCGATCAACAACTTTTTTTTCAGTTTCCCATACTAAATCTAAATAGTGAATCAAGAATTTGTATGGGAAACTGAAAAAAAGTTGTACATCGGCTTTTGTATTGTAATCTATACTTGATTCTGAGTAACAATAACCCTTAAATTCTCAAACACACTTTTTTAACGCCCTGTACGAGTATAGTTAATAAATTCACTATCTTTAATTTTTCATTTATTAAACTGGGAATCGTAAAAAAGAATGTGACTCGTTTCTTTGATGTCGCTTGTTTCTCCAATATTCTCATTTGAATATACTTTTTTCTCTCTTATCGTCATTTTACTTTTTTGCTACCCACAGTTTGTGATTTGATTGGTGAGCCCTTGCCTTCATCTCACCTGATGGTAAGTGATGATAATGCCGAAGATGGAAGCGGGCTTACCAAGATTCCCCAACGCAATGGGGATCTTATCTTCATGCCGGAACACATCGATGCTGTAAACATTGATGTTTAGCGGCAAGACTTAGATAAGATGGTGGTAGCTAGCCAGGCGGGCTAAGAAAATGCCCTACCACCAACCAAACCGAGTCCTACAAAGTTGGACCCCGCCGGGAATCGAACCCGCGACCTCCTGATGCGAAGAAAGCGGCATGCCACTACACTACTTAGTAACTTAGTTACTTATACTTACTTTGTAAGTAATTTGTTTTAAAATCACAATTAGTAAGCTCCAGAAATCCTTGGGGGAGGCCTTTGTCCAGTAGTGGACGTCTCGGCTGATGATGCTGAGTAAGCGCCTGACATCATCTCATCTGATGGTACGAGCAAGTGATGATGATTCCAAAGATTAAAATTGAATTACAAGATTCCTCTTAACGCTACCGGGAACTGGCTATCTGTCAGCAAAAAGTTAGCGTCAGTACAGGCAGGTGGGAGTTGATTTTTTCCCTCCTCAAAATATGGTTAGCGTCAGAATAGCTGTGGCTGCCTGTGGCGTTTGTCTATGAAAGTTGCTATCTATTTGCTACTGCTTGCTACCCGTTTATTACCCGAGGCTCAACTGCAAGGCTCAACTGGTTGAGCCTTACCAAAAAAAAATCCCCACGGCGTAAACAGTAGTAAATAAGTAATACTTACACCCCCTAAACCTGCCGGAGAAGAAGAAAGGAAGAGGCTGCCCTCCATCGACGTGGTGGACCAGCATGGCCAAACTTATAGATAAGGAGGATTTACCCGACCCGACAACCCTTGACGGCTTGACGGCTTGACGCAGAAAAATTTGGAAAGCCGACCCCACCATATGGGATAGAGCTAAGATGAAGAATAAGAAGTCAACAACTACTGGTAATACTAATAGTAATACTTACTTACTAGTAATAACGGTAGTTTTTTAGGGTTCCGTAGCCAAATGGCAAAAAACGGAACCCTTATGGATTCGTCATGTCTGTCTGTCTGTCTGTCTGTCCGTCCGTATGTCACAGCCACTTTTTTCCGAAACTATAAGAACTATACTGTTGAAACTTGGTAAGTAGATGTATTCTGTGAACCGCATTAAGATTTTTACACAAAAATAGAAAAAAAAACAATAAATTTTGGGGGTTCCCCATACTTAGAACTGAAACTCAAAAATTTTTTTTCATCAAACCTATACGTGTGGGGTATCTATGGATAGGTCTTCAAAAATCATATTGAGGTTTTAATATCATTTTTTTCTAAACCGAATAGTTTGCGCGAGAAACACTTCCAAAGTGATAAAATGTGTGTCCCCCCCCCCCCTGTAACTTCTAAAATAAGAGAATGATAAAACTAGAAAAAATATATGATGTACCATACCATGCAAACTTCCACCGAAAATTGGTTTGAACGAGATCTAGTAAGTAGTTTTTTTTTAATACGTCATAAATCGTAAACTGAAAAATTACCTTTCATTCAATCAACTCAAATATAAGAAATATAGAGTTCAAGACATGTGTGATTATGAATTTATACGGAACCCTTGGTGCGCAAGTCCGACTCGCACTTGGTCGGTTTTTTATGGTAGACTTTGTTATGCCCTTGTGTTATAGACATATTACTTATAGGCAACATAACGTTAAAACGTTTAAACGTTAACGTTTGAGCCGTGGGAGAGCCATGTTTCGGCACGAATGGGCCGGCTCGACCGGAGTGATACCACGGCCTCACAGAAAACCGGCGTGAAGCAACGTTTGTTGTGTTTCGCCGAGTGAGTGAGGGTACCGGAGGCCCAACCCCCCCCCCCTCCCCCTCCCCATTCCCCCATCCCCCATCCCATTTCAAAGGTCGGCAACGCACTTGTGACTCCTCCGGTGTTGCGGGTGCCCATGGGCGGCGGTAATCGCTTACCATCAGGTGATCCGTCTGCTCGTTTGCCACCTATCACATAAAAAAAAAAACGATATCATTCCGATTTTTTTAAGTTCATTTTCGTCCAAAAATTGACGAGTATCGTCACTATCTATAGGGTGACTTTAAATAAGTTCATAGTACAAAGGCTATGCATGTGCTCATGATAACAAACAACCTTCCCTAGGGAACGCATAGTCAAATCGCAAAAAAAGGTGGACCCCCATACAGATCGATCAACTAACAGGCCAAATTAGTATTGAGGAGTGTGAAAAAATGAAAATAGCTTAAATAATAATCAATTACGGTTTCTTTTATTCAAAAATATTTGTTTTCCATAACAAGCTCGTGAAATATATTGACTAAATTATAAACATACAATTTTTCAGTTTTATACTTGATTTATCTTAATCAACTAAAATATAATTTCGATAAAAAAATGTATTTAAAAAATCAACCCTTTCATATATTAGAAAAAAAACAACTGTGAACTTATGCCTATATTTACAAAAAAAATACACAGATGTAAAAAACAATCACTTGAGTAAAATAAAAGTTGCCGTAAGATAATGAGCGAATAGCAACGAAGGACCCGAATAAAATTGAAAGAAAAACCCACAGCCAAAAATCAGTAAAAGAAATCCGTTTCACTACAATCCAGTACCATCACACCACCATAACTTCAATACGATACTAACGCGGTCAATAAACACACTAACAAACAGTGATACTCACTAACAATGCAGACCAAAACCTTACTAGCAACTAACACTTCGACTTGTAGTGAAACATTTTAGAATATGGATTATTCAATTTCTTTAAACAGTGGTTATTTTTCTTTGCCTTAAAGATAAACATTGCAGACTAGCAATGGCTTTCTTGAGAGAAAATACCATATTAATCCATTGTAACCTTAATCATTGTAAACTAAAAGGGAAATCTGGGAATTAAAAAACTTATTATTTAAGTCAGAGTGGTACAGGAAGATCAAGTGTAACAGGTTTTATGGTCGTAAGACTTCTTTAAGGACTTCCTTAAAAAAAAGATTATGTATGATGAACTGCCAGGTTTCATGTCTCATAAATGCTAGGTGAGAGGAAATATTTCTAGCGGCTATCTATTATCTGCTAAATGTCAACGATTCATTCTATAGTTCATTATCCATTTTCTGTAGGCTGGATACATCCATGCCGTATATGGTAAAAGTTGTCTTTTGATTGACTTCAGATTTTTCATTTTCATCTATTTTTTCTTCAGATCCGTCTTGTGTTTCTTCAATTTTTTCTTTAGAACCGTCCTGTGAAAGGATGTTATTATCAATGTTTAGTTGATGTTTAGTTAAGTACGAGACTGTTCAGTTCATTAATAAAGTAAAATTCTGATATCATTTCAATAATGTCGCATTTCACAGAACTAATATCTGATGGGGAAGAAATGTCGCGAATTGTGACCTTGGGCAGGAAGACGTTTTGTTGGTGGACCACCCACCGAGTGGACCGATGATCTAGTCAGGCTTGCAAGAAGAATCTGGATGTATGTGACTCAAAACCGAACTAAGTAGTATTTGGAGGAATCCTGTGTTCAGCAATGGTATGTTTCAGCTGATGTATGATGATGTTAATAAGTTTGGGCAAATCTGTGGTCCTGACAAAGTGTTCTAGTATTGGACCAATGAGTTAGACATCTGAAAAGATAACTTACTTCCTTATTATCTGGTGGTGTTGAGGGTGGAATGTTGGAGCTTAATTTCTCTGCTAAAAGATCCACCTGAAAATTCATGTTAGTGTCAGTTAACTATAATACTATAACCTTTGAGAGTACTAAGTACGAGTTTAGTTCTTTGAATTACTTTACCTTGTATCAAAAATGAATCGATCCTATATTATCTAGCTTTTGCTTACAATAAAGATAACTAATTTTAAAAGCTTTTTAAAATCTCAAGCTTAAACGGAAGACTCCCAAGATGAGCTAAAGATTTTGAAATAATTATATCACAAAAGACTACCAAAATGCAAAGCAAATCAATCTTTTTATTATTGTGAAAGCCCGGAAGCTAACTTGATAGATAATTGGAAAGTAGCTATTGCTATCAGGAAAGATTTTCAGCGTCTTTGGCGAAATAATCCGGCGGATTTAAAATAGAATGCTTCATATGCAATCGTACAAGTGTCGCAGGATACTTCTGCGAAGCCGTACTTCGTACTGCTTCGGATTCTTACTTTGCCTTCAGTGGTAATACTCCAGACAGCAGTGTACGTATTTCGCCACCTCGGTGACTACAAGCGACCCGTTGACGTCCATTCGCGTAACCTGCGCCACTCAGGGAGACTGCTGCCTGTGCCACGCCGTCTCGCGAAGTCGGACAAGTTAGTGCACGTAATGGGCCCGACTGTGTATAACAAGTTGCCTGAGAATGTCACAGCAGCCCCCTCGCTGAGCTGCTTCAAAAATAGGCTTACAGCATGGCTTATCGAGCACGCGTTCTACAGTTATGAGGAATTTTTAAATTTTAAATCACCTAATTAGGATTATTATTATTAATAATAATGTATTATTATTGTATTATATTATTATTTTTGATTTCTTTGTGTTATTTTAATAATACTATTTTAAAAATCTGATTTATTTTTTATGTTGTGTTTTTATTTATTGTGATTTATTTTTCATTATAATAATGTGAAATGCTTTTTTTATAATGATTATCATTTTAATTTATTTTAATTTAATGTATGAATTGACCTGTAATATTTTGACATATTATCAATAAATGAATATGAATATGAATATGCTGTTATAGTAATTAAAAAGGGACATTACTTAGTAAAGAGAATCGAAAGCTTAATGACTATTCCTTGTGGAAGTTCTGATTCACTTCCTAGAATGCTTCCATCTTCTTCAGTCTATCATTCTGTACTGTTTAATTAATAAAAAGTAGTTCTTACGTTGGGGTATTGTGAGAAGCAGGCTCTAGCTTTTCCGGTGCAAGGGGCCTCAACGGCACGTCCATAACGATCCCGGTCCGCGGGGTCAAACATGTAATAACCCCGTGGTGTTCTGAACAAGGCCACTGCAAACACGCCATTCCCAGCAACAAAAACTCCAGTCTTCTCTTCACGGAAAAACTGGGTTAGCTGCGAAAGAAAGTTAAGTTACCTGAACGTGTCCTAATGACTGTCATAGCTATAATATTACTGACAGAGATGACCCTCTACATCAGGATGCTCAGTTTATTTGGTGTGATGTATAGTTTGCATGTTTCTGACTTGCCAACTCTGAGGCAACCGAGGCTACAAAATATAAGAATTCAAAGCCCTGTTCAATCGCCATCGCCGTTACAAGTAGAGCCACCTTTTTTTGTTAAAACATGTCTATTACGTCTTTTATGATCTCTAAGTAGAACAGCTTTAATAGATTGGATATGAAAAGCCGTTTTGGCGAAAATTCTAATGACGTCCACCATTTTATTTTATTTTATTTTTTACTGGGTGTCTCACCTGACAAACCAAGTCTTCATCCGAGACGCCCTGTTGTCTAGGTTCGAACACGACGACTCGGCAAACACAGTTGCCAGGAGTGTAGAACTTTCGAAGAATCTATTAGACAATTGTTGAATCATGTGAATTCCTAAGTTATTAAGTTATTACAATGAAAGTTTTGTACGATTATCTTAAACATAAGAAAAATATTTACCCATACTAAGTTATTTTGTTACATTTATTCTAAATAAATCAGCATTACAAAGAATCATTATACTGGAATTTTGATATTGTAACGAGTATCAATTCTAGATATAATAGTAAAAAGTTGGAAATAACCTAGCGAAGCTAAGTTTACCTGAGTAATATTGAGTATCTTAGTGCCCTTGGGCTTATAGTGCAGGTAGCTGTCCTGATAGAGCTGGTCTCCACACTCCAGGATCTGATCCAGGGTGGTCTGGCACCAGCGGCACACATCTTCTACCCGGGACATGGCTACTGCCATTACGCAGCAAGCAAGGGCCTGAGTAGAGGATTGTGTTAAAAAGCGAAAAATATATTTGGAAAGTCAAAGGCCTTTTAAACAAGAAGATGATGCTGAAGAGATATCGAAGACCCGAATATAATAAACAAAAATTAACCCGCTTCCACCTTCTACTTCATTATTACTTTCTTCCATTCCTTCAAATTGGCAAGTTATCAATTTACCAGTTGAAAATAGCAAAAATAAATACATAGTTGCCACTATTAAAAAAACCGCTTGACATGCAAAACGTTTTAGTCATTACTTTATTAAAGTTATGCATACCTGATATCCTCTAGATCCGTAAGGGAACTTCTTGCAAGCCATGCTGTGCTGCGCAGACAAGAACTGGGTTCCATCGCTTAGCACCAACCATCCACTTGAGTTACGGATACCTGACAAAAGCACAATATATGTTTATGACCGACTCAGTAATAAAGTAGTTAGCATGGCATGGCTAAGATGAGGGGGAGAGATGGAGTCTCAGTTACAAAATCGTCGTTGTTACGTAATATCTAAAGTAATCATATGTATACAGGGTTAACGTTATTATTCAGCTCATTTCTGATGGATTTGGTTCTATGATATGATGTCCGAAACTTAACCGTTATGGAGATATTGAACTTTAAAGAATTTTTGAAAAATCCTTAATTTTTTGGCTTTCTTATCGATTTTTTTGGGATCAGTTCTTCTAGGGTCCTTTTTTTTGTTGTAACTAGTTATAAGGTATGTCAATTAATAAAAATGATTAACTAAAACTGAATCTACTACTAACAGCTTCAAAACACTGCTCGACAACGGTTAGAATTAAAGAATTTTCAATAAGTGTTTTTAAATTTGTTTTTTTTTTTAAAAAAAATACAGAACTTATTCTCCAAATCATTTTAAAAACTTCTACTTCTCTTTAGCTATTCACATAGGTGTAACACGTACTAAAAAAATAAGGATTTAAAAAAAAATCTTTAAAGTTCAATATCTCCATAACGGTTCAGTTTCGGACACCGTATCATAGAATCAAATCCATCAGAAATGACCTGAATAATAACGTCCTTTAATATTCCGTACGACTTTTCCTGTAACAATGTATAGATATCAGAATCATATCAGCCACAAGATGTCTATTGTTTAACATGGCCATGGATTACCATTCAGCTTGATTCTAAGCCACGTAAGTGCAGAACCGTATCAACATAACAGTTCATTTACCATGGGACTATCCAACACTAGGTATGTCTTTCGGTCCACGATCGTCCCTCGAAATCCTTTCTTTACCATCGATTTTTAGTTCTGCGAGTTACGATTGCACTACATTGCCACTTCAATCTGATTTTGCTATTCGGTGAGTGTAGTTCTTCTACTATTTCCTAATTCTCAGTATTAAAATTGTAAATTTTGACACTTACACAATCGAACCATTTGGACGTTCAGTCATGTTAACAGCCATGTCCCGAAACGAACTTAACATAGCTCAATAATATTTGGGTTGGTTAGTTTAGATCAAATAATTCCCTTACCTTCATCTATATTACAACTAAAATTAAAAACTGATTCTTTATCCAAGCTTAGAGTAGACGCAAGATTTTTCTTACGTTTGGAATTGTGAGGTTTATCTGACATGGTAAAGATTTTGAGGGGAAGTCCAAATATTATATGTTTATTTACTATTTTGTTTAGTTTTTATTTATATGTGGCGGTCCGTTACAAAAATTTTCGATTGTCAAAGTATTTTTCAATTCATCCAAAATAGATTTCATTCTGAAAGTAGCAATTACTTACTTTGTTTTTATCTATTAGGTACTTCATTGCAAACTTCCTTCTAAGCTCTATGGTATAAGCAAATAAGTTTTTTTTTAAATTCCGCGGGGGAACGAGGTACAAGTCTGTGTAGTATTTACTCAGTATTTCTCTTCAAAGTTTCTTCGGATAATGATTATACAGGATCATTGGACAGGACGATTGGAAGCACCAGACAATTACGCCTAAATTCTTCCAAAATTGTACTCAGCAAATTCTAAGATATTAAGTAACGCAGACAAATGTGAAACGTGATCACTTATAGCGATGAACTGAATACAATCACCTTTCCTCTGTTTTCGTACCTTTGTATTTAGTATCATCTTTATCTTTTTCGTCAGCAGCTTTAGCAACATCCAAGCAGGTGGCGTTACCAGGCGGATGCTTGCGGTCGCTTTCGTCAGCTCGACGATAACGGCCATCTATACCCACCTGATGGAAAATATTTTATACTTGTTCTGTTATTATTATCATAAATACTTCATATTCCTAGCAAAAATACATTTATAAAATTGATACTAATGGTGCTAATGAATTACGTATGATGACCTACACTATCAAACCCATTTTATTTCCTTCAACCATTTTTCGCTCTATGCCAGTATGTTTTGCCTATTTTTAGTTTGATTTGTTTAGGTTTCTTACTTAATTAAAATAAAGCTAAATTCTTTGAGCAATGATACTTTTATTGGAACCCAAGTAAATTCAACCTTGCTAGTTGCAGGTACAGCACCGCGCAAAGACTTCTTGATCAGCGGCGGTTCAGCTTTGAACTTCTTAATTGGTCGCACCGTCACCGCTATTGAGTAGATTTGAAACTCCTGTCTCGCACGGCATTCGGGTTTGTAGTTTTCTAGAATACTGGAGAATTAAACAGAAAAAAGAACTGTCAACGTATTAATGAAGACGTCGCTTTGCATTGGCAAGTGCATGGCTATGCTAGAGGAACCTTCCCTTTTATTTTTATTTATTTTTAATAACAATTTATTACTTAATGACAAATACTTACTTAAGCTTACTTTACTATACTTACTTTACACTTAATAGATTCACAGTAGAGTATAGGTACAACAATTAACAACAGTCAAAGCGAATAGTTGCAAGCAGAGCGTACGCTTTGAGCACAAGTCCAACAAGTTGTTTCGTTGAAACTGACAAACATGATACAACCACCTCGCATTAGGTACCTATGGCATTTACGAAGTTAAAATCATCGAGTTTATGATCATTGTTGATCAACCCAATGATCATTGTGGAAAGCTTCTTCCGCTTCCATCTAGACGTAAGACCTACAAATCTTACAAGAGATTGCCAGAATGCTTCCACAGATAATCAGTCCATCTTTTGGATGTGGTTTGTTTGGTAGGTTTGTAATAATTGGAGATAGAAATACTTACGCGTGACCCATCAGTTTAGGTGATGTGAATGTCATAACACAAGCAGCACCATCGTCCTGTAAAATATGAATAAAATTATAACTCTGGTAAGCAAAAATTTTAATGACGCAATTTTATCTACTCTTGGGACGAATGTGTAATGACTAATGAGTGTTGATAATGCGCAAGGAGTAAGTGAGTAACAATAAATTTCTAATATGGGAATGTGGGAATCAATAAAGATACGAATACGGAAGAATTTATGTTTGCACTAATTTTTGCCGATCTGATTCAGTTTCAGAAGTACACAAGAACTTAAAACAAGATCAACACTTTATGGCACTATTTTTTGGAGGTATGGTGGTGTACTACTGGAACTTGGAAAACGGTGCTATCTCCCAAGTTAATCGTGTTTTTACTATCGCTTATCACAGAATCTGAATCACAGTTATTTCTCCATTACAAAAATAACGTTAATACTATTCTAAAACGGTAATTCACTTAACATACGTGTGCTTGGTAAAGAGTCTCACAACCAACCCCCATAACAATTATGTCAGTCTTAATAATATAAGGTGCTACTTCATTAGTGCCCGATATTTTAGTCAGTACTTCTACTCCTGATTCTGTTCAACTTTCCCTTAGGAACCCATGGTCAAAGTAGCACCCTATATGTTTTGATAGTGGACAGTGACAGAATATCACAGAAGCTATTACAGTACATCTTGCTGCTCTTAGCAATTCATGTTAAGCTATTGGTGCCATTACAGTATAAGTACCTGAGCATCAGCCCTTAGGCCAGTGGGTCCACTGGCACTGGGCTCCAGCAGATAGTACGAAGGTGCGCCAGACACACGCCATAAACCAAATGCATGAGGAGGTATCCACAGAATACCGTGGGTATAATCTTCGAAAAATTTCTCAATAGCTGACCTGAGAGAATACATAAGAAACATCACAGAGTCTACAAATCCCTAAAATGTTGTTTGAGCAATGAAAAAGTAATAGAGTTTCACTGTGTAAAGAATATCGTATTTCCTTGTCAATTCTTCCGGGAATATTATAAATAATGCAACTTTATAATGCACCGCTATTTATTGCTAAACTATTTAACCGATTTTATTGAAATTTTGCGAAGAGCTTAGATAGAATAGCGGGAAACAATATAGGATAATTTTCCCGAAAAAAAAAAATCCGTTCTCACAATGCGTACCCTCAACGACCGTCATAAAACGATATAAAACTGACGGCAAAAGTCAATATTAACTAGAAATCAGAGACACAAACATATTATGACATTAAACTAAGACTTGACTGAAGCAATGATTTATGTAGATGATACCTACACACAAAAAAAGCCAAGAGCTATAAGGTTTTCGATATAAGGAAAGTCGAAAATATCTTCGCCTAAGAAATAAGATATTTTGTATTATAGTTCTTAGCCCAAGTACTAAATATCTTGTAACAATATTGTAAAGGTGTCGTCGTTCTCATTGCGAGAAGTCAGTCTATCTTGATCCAAGATATGCGTTTTCAATCGAGTCATAAAATTCTTGTCACAAAATATTAAATCTTGTTTTTATTTTTTTTTATTTAACATTTTTGCAACGAGATATCGCGATAGTGCGATTGTCTTCCAGCAATACCTTTATATTTGAAATTAAGAAATATCAGTTGAAACATATTTAGGCGAAGATATTTTCGATTTTCCTTATGTCGAAAACCTAGAAGTCTTGGTTTAAAAGATTATTTTTTTCTGTGTAGGAACAAAATGGCTATCTTATCAAATAAAATAGTAAAAAATGGTCGATAATTGTTTTTATCTAAGTTCTCGTCGATTCTCAATCACAAATTATTTTTTAAGTCAATAGAAATATTTATTATACAATACTTACGTAAGTGTTGGCACCTGAGGATCTTTTTGATCTAACTTGCAATTGCAGATTGATAGGAGATCGTAGCTTATGTAGTTCACACCTAGGACGAATCTTTTTACCACCTAATTAACAAACAAAAACAGAGATTACCTTTCAAAAATTTCGTTATGAAGAATTCGGAAAATTAAGACATCATTCAATCATTTTAAGGACAGGAACAAGGAAACAATGGAGTTAAAGAAAGCACTTTGATGAACAAACCTGCAGTGGCATAAGAATATCGTCTCCAGGTCTAAACTCATAACCCAGCTGTCCAACCGATGCGGTGAACAATTGACATCCAATAGAAATAATCTCATTAACCTGAAAAGTTAAGCAAACAGGTTAAATTCGATCTACTGATTTTATCACAGACTTGAACCCCGTTCTCTCTCCCGGAGCGCCGATATAAAACTTCTTTGGGTTTTATATTCAAAGAAAAGGGATGATTGACGCAGTTATGTCATAATAGTGTTGCATCTCCTTACTAATACGATTTCCAGTTGATCGATAAAGCTATGAAACATAGAACAAGGTAATTACCGTCTTCTTGGTCCACAAATGCGGTCTTCGGAGATGTGCCATGCAGGTTCCCACAATGGCAGAACAGGCCGATTGCAACTGGGAGTCTCGGATAAATCTGACAACAAATAGAAGAAGGTAAGATATCTGCGCATTTGATTATATCTAATAACCATGAACGTGATATCGCACTCCTTCAAGAATAAGTAACTTAAATTAGGCTAAGAAGCATAATAACTATAAATGCTAAAACTAGAAGTTTGTTTGTTTGTTTGTAAACTCTTTATTGATAAAATAAAATATGTACAAAACTTTAACAGGAGTAATATATTAGGTGTACAAAAAAGTTCTACCCGTTTTTGAACAAAATAAAATTTATATAAAAATGAAACAAAGTACAAATCTTATTAAATTCAATGACCATTAGCTTCTACTACGTTCTGCCAACGTATAGGCAGCTCATTGATTCCTTCGAGAAAAAAGTCTTGTTCTTTCGACGCTATGAATTCATCGACTTCTTTTCTACCTTCATCTTCATTCAGCAATTGCTGCTCCGCTAAGTAGTTTTGTAACGATTTAAAAAGGTAGTAGTCGCATGGTGCAATGTCAGGCGAGTACGATGGCTGCAGTAAAATATCCTATTGCGGTTCATTTATAATTTTCGTGACCACAGAACTTCATGTGGTCGAGCATTGTATGCTGCAGTATCACTGGTCGACGGCCATGACTAGAATATGGTCGGTTTTCATGATTTTTTTTTCAAGCAATGGTTGTAATTGTACAGCGTAACGTTCGCTTGTTATACTTGATTTAAGATGTTTGTAAAACAATACACCTCATTCAACCTATCAAATACAGAGCACTCTTTTTCACTGTAAATGTTGCGCTTTGGTGTTGATGTTGTCGTCTGTCCTGGATCTACCAATTTTTTTTTTTACTTTTGGGATTTCCATAGTAACTCTGGCTTTAATCCCATGTAAATAGTTTCCACAAAAAACTCTTTGTTTTCAGTCTTAAAAGCAATTAAAGACACATACTAACTCGTCTTTAATGGGACCCATCATCCCTTTCTTTTAATTTTCCCCAACACACATAGTCTTTCAAAAACAGCTTGTTGAGTTACATCTAATGTCTTTGCAAGTTGTTGTTGTGTTTGTGCAGTGTCTTGGTCCAGTAGCTCTTGCAGTTTAAGTTTAAGACTTTCTGAAGTTGGTCAGAGCGTGATTTATTTTCTAAATCGAAATCTCCGTTTTTTAATTCTCGAAACTATTTCCGGCACATGCTGTCGTCAATAATACTTTCACCGTAAGTCAAACATATAGTTCTATGAGCTTCACCATCACTGTGTCCTTGGTAAAACTCATAAAGTAGGTAGGAACTCATAATGTCGAATATGCTCAATATTTTATTTCCATTTTTACTTTACTTAAGGATGCTCTGATTTTCCAATAAATATATTGTGTGCGTAGATTACAAGTAACAGTATACTCTAGTATAATAATCGTTAACTAAAACATAAATGTCTTTTAAAAGTTGACAACTTTTGGAAACGGGCAGAACTTTTTTGTACACCTAATACAATGGCGGACTTATCCCTTACGGGATCTCTTCCAGTCAACCTTATATGTTAAGAGGAAGTTATATTCTAGCTTGGAGAAAGTATCCGAGTATTCCAGCTGGGTCCTTCGATTATTGTATTTTAGTGTATTATTCCCATACTTCTTACATTGACCGTGTGTGATTTTTCCGGATATTTATTTGAGATGTAGTCAAACGCACTCAAATTTTTAATGAAATAAATAATATTATATATATATATATATTTTCTAATGTGCTTATATGACAAGAACAAAAGACTGATTGCTTCTCACTAAGGACACAACCAAGGTCACAACCAGAAATACGGAAATAATATCTTTCGTCTTATAAAGCTAGAAAATAAAATATCTTATGTATAATATCTTGATAAAACTGTAACTTTAGTTTTTTTTTTACTCTTGACTTGATTGAACTAATCTTGTTATTTGAAAGGCCTGTCATCATTGCTAATATCATCAAATGCTCACCTGGCAAGATCACAAGGCCGACTTCCCCTCAGTATGGTGCGTCCTCTTGCAATCTCACTGAACGCCGTAAGCACCTTCCATTCATAGCCTTCATCAGGTACTGCACCTTGAGGTGTCACCGGGGCAGGCTTCTGAGCAAACTCCCAGAACACTGTCACTGATGATATGTAGAATCTAAAAAGTATTTGTATTATTTAAGCTGATTTTTCAAGTTACAAAATTCGACTATGTCAGGAATTGATAGACGATGCATCAATCATCATCATCATTGGCCCCTCGCGTCTATAGATGACAGACAATTCAGTCATCAATAAGCTACACATTTCTGACTATCGCTACGAAGTTGTGTGTTTCTCTGATTTCTGTACCGGAGTAGTGAAGGATGATATCTAAAAGATCTAGAATAATACGATCTCATTCTCATAACCGTGATGCGAGGTTCAAGCACCTGACACGTTATCAACTCATGCTCAAAGAGAACTGAAGTTGCGTCAGTCAACCTCCACCACATAATTATAAGTGCTTCTCTTAGTTGACAAACTGAAAGAATTGTTAATGAATAACGTCTTCACAATATTAAAGATATCATGAGAGACCAGACTATCTAACCTATTAGGTCCAGGTCTTTTCAATCCTTCCACGTTGCTCCTATAAGTCTCAGCCAGTTCATCTATCGTGGAAAACAGAATCAATCCGGCGGCTCCATTCGGGGAGGACTTTCCTCTTGGCCCAGTAGGGTGAGGGTCCCAATAGCAGAAAGCCTTTCCGTCGGCTGCTCGCCAGACAGCCACGCAGTAACCTTTGGTGCAGACCACTGCGTAGTTTTTGCCCTGTTCAATATGAGTGACGTCAAGGATGTTAACATTTTGAAATTTAATTTCAGAAAAGGATATGAGCAGCAACTTAAGATATAAGGTAAATTATCAATTCTTATAGTGACACCAAAGCAAATCAAGTCTTAAATATTACTTGTAAGTGATAGCATTGACCTAGATAATGTGATACTCGTAAAGCTCGATCCGAATACTATTCTATTCTATAGCTCTATTTTTCAACTTTTTATTCTTTTTTTTTTAATAAGTGTCAGTAATTTCCAAGTAAGTAACGGTTTGATGAATTTAAACAAAGATATTATAAGTATTACCTCGTCAAAGAACTTTTGGAGTCCCTTTCGAATACTTAGAGGGCCATTTCCGTCGCCAGCTTTCACGTCACCATCGACCACATTGTCTTGGATCTCCAACTTGACCTGTTAGTAATATAATTTTCTTGATGATATTTGATATATTACATGATCTTTGCTTTTGGTAAAACTCTTGAGATTTGTGAAAGAAACAAGAAAATGTTTCTACTCGTATGGGTCTTGTACGAGAAGAAATATTTACAGGTCATGTAATAACTGGACTGCATAAGTGGAGTTGGGAGAGGCTTTCGTCCAGCAGTGAACGTCTTTTGACTGATGATGATAATGATCATGAGTTAAGGGTATCTGGAATATTCGCTAAATGATCACTTCTTATAGTACATTTTTCGATGTGAGGGTGTCGTTACATTCGTCTTGATTCCCAGATTGATATAGGATATTTTTATGCAACCAAGTTTTTAATTTCTTATTAGTGTATTGGTTAATGTATTTTATGGGAGTACTACTGATTAAACTGTACAACTTTATTCTAAGACTTTGGTGCAATAGCTAAAAGAAACATCGAGTTTCTCACACGAACTGTCCAGTAAATTGTTGAAGTCTCACTGTATAATAAACGTGAAAGATAGTGATGCTAAAAGGAACGAAAAAGAAAAAACAGCGGGAGAAAGATAAATATTAGTGTTCAAAGAAAATATTACTCACATTAAAGTTGACAACATGGAACTCCTTTTGAATCTCGCCAGGAGTAAGATGAGGAGGTGAGCGCGCGTTAGGCAAAGACGTTGTGTAGAGACGGTCGCCGTATTTGATAATGGAATCTATGAGAGATGGCTTCCAGTGTATGTAAGGTTCTATGTGGTCCACGACTATACCCATAACTGCTGTGGCTGCATCCTACAAGATAATGTCAATTTAGGCTATTTCTTTATAGACAGACTTAGCGTTATGGAGATCATGTTCGAATAAACTATGATGGGCCAGGCGCAAAGATTTACAAATTGTAACAAAACAATTCGTAATTCCAAATATAACTTTACAATGATTGAGCACGCTGAATATGTTAAAAACAACCGACTTCAATCGCAACAACTCCAATTTTGCTATGTTTTTGTTGATTTTCTCAATAACCGCTGAATCGATTTCGGTAAAATTTATATGGGACCACCTGTGAAGTATCCTTTTAAAGAAAAAAGAATTTTACAAATCGGTTCAGGCGTCTTCGAGTAATCGGTGAACATACATAAAACGAAATTTTTGATAATATTTTTCACGGATACAAACTTAGCTCCTATGTTTGGATGATGGCCTCATATTCCAAGATATGGTAAGAAACCCTTACCCCTTACATATGGGAACATAAGGAGACACTAGTCTTAGTGTTTTGCTTATAACTGCATGCCTTTTTCCAACCCGAGGCTTATGTTCAACAGTGGATGTCTTCAATCTGATGATTATATCAGTTAATTTCGTTTTCATGGAAAATACTTACTTGGTTATCCCTATTAGGTGAGTCCAAAAAGTAGTTTTCGTTCTGTGCCAATCGTCCGCGCACTGATGCGATGCTGCGACTCATACGTTCGAAGTAGGTACCGATAGCAGCATCGTCCAGTGGCTCAATGAGATCTTCTTCATCTGTGAGGATTTCAAGTGGGTATTTTAAGTGTTTCTGATCTTTTTCGTAACCGGGTTGATGTTGTTGTTTCTTTATTTCTCTATAGATAGCGTTAACTTATTAGATAAACAAACCTGTATTCAAAATTGTATCAAATTTATTGAAGGAAAGCGCTTATGGTTTTGTATTGGAGCTAGAAGGTGATGACGATAAAATTTTCGCAAGAGAATTTTCGACTTTTTGCACCTTACGAAAAATGGGCATCTAGACACGCATTTTTGATATTTTTCAGGGTTGTAAAAATAGCTCATTAAGTATTTTGTTTCTATTTTCTGATTTAGACAAAAGGTGATGACGATGAAGTATTTTTTAATTATTCAAAAGCAAAGAAGTAATTGGATTTTGGCTCTATATTTATAATATTCTCATATTTTTATATTATTTTATTTTGTTACTTATAACCTATTTAGGCAAAAAATAATTCGACATCCGAAAATTTTGAAAGTGACTCGCATAAACTGCTTGTAATACAAGTAGGGGTTTTATAAAATTCCACTTACCTTCCTCTTCTTCTCCGTCCTTCGTTGCACCAAGCCTCTTCTCCTTGAGTAGAGAAGTAAGCTCGTTGATAACAGTCACCGGATAAAGGGTGTATGATGCCATCGCTTGCCTAGCGGTTAAACCGCCTTTAAGTACTAGAAAAAAAAAGTATTTGTCATCATCATTCTCCTGTCATTTGTTCCATTTATTTGGGATTGACATTCCACGTATACTTTCTACAAAGTATTCTGTTACTAGCTGTCTATGTTACAACATCACTGTCTTTCATGTAAAAGTAAATAAAGTGGAAAAGTATTTGTAAATTAAATTAAATTCAAATCCTATTTCACTAATTACCATAGGACAAATAAATATCCCCGCTAGGAATCGAACTCTCGAACTCTTTATGTGCGTGGTGTGGCCTAGCTATTGAGCCACGGAAACAGTTAAAATTATCAACATAACACTGATGGGTCCTCTACTGTTCTTCTTCTTCTTCCATCGTGTGGTACAATTAAACCGTCCTATCACAAGGGATAGACAGCAGTTGCCTGGTGTTTAACTTTACATGCCTATTTTATCTTACCCAGCCTGTCAATAAACTCCCCAGGAGTAGCGAAGACCATCAAAGCAGCGCACGAATCCGGTGGCACATACTCTTTCTCTGGTTCAGGTTTCTCTTCACCCTCTGTTGAAAGAATCAACCTCATATTAGAACACATTTACTTAGATAAAGCACCTTCAAAATACCTACCTTTTGAAGCATTTTGGAATAGACGACACTTTGTGTGCGTTCACTTGGAATCCTCATGATCGAATTTTGATATTCTGATTATGCTAATATTTAGTGCCTAATTAGTGCCAATTAGTGCGCAAAGGAAAAATAGTGCTATCGTAGTTTCAGAGAAAATCGAGTTTTCACTGAGGTATGTCAAAAATTAGTGCTGAAATAGTGCCTCCCACATGCAAAATTTCAGAATGAATGCTTCAGTAACACCCAAGATATAACGGTAGGTTTGTGAGTCTGCTAAATGAACGCGTTCTTTTAGGGGTCGTCCATTAATCACGTGATGTTTTTAGCAACTTTTTAGACCCCCCCTCCTCCTTGGTGATACGTGGTGAGGTTTTAGACTACCCCCCACCCCCTACCCAAAATCACGTGTATTTTTTGGTCCAAAATATTATCTTTAAATACAGGTATAATGTAATTTAATTCTGGAAAATTAAGCACCGTGATAAAAATGTCCAGACAGACATAAGGTTGCAGGTTGTTTTTGACTACCTGATGTCGTTTCGAACCTTGGGATGAACTAAAAACAACGTAACAGCAACAGTCTGACATTTGAAACTTACTCTAGAAATCGCGCGTTCAACAAAAAAATAAATACATGTGATATCTCAGTTCACCCCCTCCCCCTTGTGATATTTCCGAACCCCCTCCCCCCCCTATTGAGCCTCACGTGATTAATAGACGACCCCTTAGTAGCCTCATCATGGTTCCAGAAAAACTACAGCGAATTTCGAGACCAAATAATGTCAAAAAAATTGTGCCTAAATAGTGCCTTCCGATACAAAACAATCCAGAACTTTAGAGCTTCTAATCTAGTCAGGATCACAAGTTTAAAAACTACATACATTTGCGTTTTGTTATTGCTTAAAACGATGCTGCTGATGCAATAACAAAACGCAAATGTATGTAGATTTTAAACTTGTGATCCTGACTAGATAAGAAGCTCTAAAGTTCTGGATTGTTTTGTTTATTTATATAAAAGAACGCGTTTATTTAGCAGCCTCACAAACCTACTGTTATCTTGGGTGTTACTGAAGCATTCATTCTGAAATTTTGCATGTGGGAGGCACTATTTCAGCACATTTTTTTAAAATATAACACATAACAATTGGTGCAGCAGTTCCTTGGTTCCAGAGATGAGGCTACCAGCGGAACGTTCCGCTAGCAGCCTCAGTGAAAAACTCGATTTTCTCTGAAACTACGACAGAACATTTTTTTCCTTTAGGCACTAATTGGCACTAATTGACACTAATTAGGCAGTAAATATTGGCATAATCAGAATATCAAAATTCGATCATGAGGATTCCAAGTTAACGCACACGACACTTTTGATGTAATTAAGGTAAATCGTATACCTAAGAACGCGTGCAACGCGAAAAGTTTCGAAAACTTATTGGTAAATTTGGCCAGGAGTTTCAAACCCTAGAACTCTGGTTTAAATATCTAGATTTAAACCAGAGTTTCTAGTTAGAGATTCTAATTACTATAGTGGAGCTACTGACGCTTTTAGTATCTATTGACAATTTATCATCTCAGTTTGAAATCGATCACCTTGAACGTAAGTCTCCTCTATAGATCTACGGTTGCCATGATTCTGAGCCTTGTTATGCATCCAGCAAAATTGACTAAATATTGATCAGTCCATGTGACGTTCGTTGTGTATAGTTGCCACTCAAACATTTACTGTGTGGATATGTTGCAGGAGTATTGATAACCCTTCTGGGGTTATATGTATATGCTTATTAATTATTAATAAAACTTTATTTGCAGACAACAGAGATCCAATATTTTGTTAATAAAAATCTTAACAGCTAGTGTTAGCGTGAATTTAAATAGTTATTTGACACAATAGATAGCAAAAAGGTAACATGTGATCAACATTTTTATAATATGTTCCATAATAGGAGATGCGTGTGTCTCCGCCGCAGTCATCAGGATACTGTTGGCGCTACCCTGCACTCTACTCAATAAAGATGCTGCTCTTTTCCGCAGTATGGCGTGGAAACCATCGGTTTGAGCCGTTACAAACATCTCTGACGCGCTGCAGTATCGGGGCAGCCCCAACAGCATCCTGAATCCGTTATTGGATGGACGCGCAGGGCATCCAACGATCTTTTGGTGTAATTGGTCCATAGGCTGCTCGTATAGAAACTTTGACAGTACGCTTTAAAAAGCGTTATTTTGACTTGGTCAGTACAACGAGCATACCTACGGGCCAACATATTACACCTCACCGCAAGCGCCCTACGTTCCCTTTCAATGTCTACCTGATCCTTGAGGTCGCTGGTCACATAATGCCCAAGATATTTATACTGATGAACTCTGTTTAACTTGGCACCATTTAGGTATATGTTGGGTACCGAGTTTATGCATTTACCAGCCACCTCAAAGACCAGATATTCACTCTTCTTGACATTATATTGCAAACCATGGGCAGCGGCATAGGCCTCACATGTTTTTAACAGTTCCCTGATTGCACCTGCTGTCGGCGCCAGCAGCACCATGTCGTCCGCGTAGCAGATATTATTAATACTAATATCATCCACGCGGCATCCGACACGCATGCTACTGAGGCCGACGAGCAGGTCGTTGACATACAGGTTGAAGAGCTTGGGAGACGACAACCCACCTTGCCTCACCCCTCACTCCAATGCTTCAGAGAGAGAGTTAGCCCATCTTACATAATTAACTTGGTTTGCATACCAATATTATAGGCGGCGGTCGCCACTTTCGTCAGCTTTACGTCATCCTACACATTTTTTTTTAATTTAGAAATAATAAAATATTCCTTCCTTCTTAATAGTTTGTTTTCTTTGACACTATACTAACCTCCATCAAGCTCTTCATCGTTTTCTTCTTCAACAGCCTCGCCTGTCATCTGACCCTTCAGTCGCTGGTTTCTCAGCTGATCACCTGCACATATAACAGTCTCTAGTTTTGTCATACTAGGCTATACTGAAACTAAAATCTTTAATAGTAGACATTATTCTAGTTGGTGTATTTTTAGTCATGTTTTTACGAGAGACTTTATAAACTAAAATTATCTTTCACAAGACTGATTTCTTCTTGGTTATTTTATTGAGTTGATTTTTCAATACCTATCAAATATCAATGTTAATAGCATTTAATTATTCTGGTATAAGATGAGATCCCCATTGCGTTGAGGAATTCCACCTTTCTGAGTTACAGATCCCATAGACAGCAGTGGCCATTTTCCATCGAGTGGGCCCTCAGTATTATGTTGCCACTCTTTTTAACCCACTACTTACCTCTTTTGAGTCTTTGCGGTGTAAGAAGACCTCTATAAAGTGTAGGACAAGGGTCAAACACGACCACCTGAAAAGGAGAGTTGTAATTTCAAATATATTCAACTCTTGCTTAAAATTCTTATAATATAGCTTTTGCCCGTGTCTCCACCCGCGTGGACATCGACTCTTCCACCTTCCTTGAGAAAGCATGAAATCGTTTTTTAAAGTATTCTATTATGCTGTTTCCCATTCATTAACCATATGCAGATTCCCAAAACACGGGTTAATTCGTTTCAGTATAAAAAGGTCTCAAAATCTTTTTCCTATCCCTCGGGAACCAAATTTTTTTCCGAGAAAAAAGCGCTACTGCTTCGAGCGTATCACTTTCCACCCTCTCAACTATCTAACTAGATAGTATCCTTCGGGAACCATGCCTTATCAATATATAAATATTGTAACCCATTTATACGTATTATAAAATCCTACTAGTCCATCGTCCTAAATATCCCGAGGTATGGGAAGATCCATGCCCAGCAGTGGGGTTATTGGTAAAGGAATTCGTCGCACAATGAAAAAGCTTAGAATGACCGATGGCTTCTCAAATGATTCCTTCTGCTCAAGGCAGCAAACAGTTACTCTCTCTCTCTCTCTCTCTTATCGTAAGGCACAGTTTAACCATGCTATCACAAGGTACAGACAGCAGTTACCTGGTATTTCACTTAGCATCATCTAGGAAGAAACCTGCATATCGAATCACTATCCGTTGCATAAGTGTCAACATGGGCATTGGGCAATATATTAAGCTATGGGATGAAAACCCGGCATCTACCTATATATTTACTGACACTCGGTGTTTAATATCTTACCTTTCCTTCATTCTGCATCCAAACACCTAGAGTGTGGTAATCACCGCACAGTAATGATAACGTAGTGGGCTTCGTACTGTCATACCAGATATTATTGAGGAGGTCTTTCATCTCTGTGGAAAACAGTATATTTTGGTTAACAAGTACCTATAACTTTCTAAGTCAGTACATTAGATACTGAGTGTCATACGAAATTCCAGAAATAAGCCACTTCATTGATATTTAAAGTAATAAGTAAGAGACTAACGTAACCTGATGCCTTAATATATAAGGTGCTACTTTATTAGTGCCCGATATTTTAGTCAGTGCTTCTACTCCTGATTCTGATCAACTTTCCCCAAGGAACCCATAGTCAAATTGCAAAAAAGTTTTTGGACTGTTCATACTAATTTGGCCGCTCGGCTGATCGATGTGTATGAAGAGTCCAAAAATTTTTTTGCGATTTGACTATGGGTTCCTTGGGGAAAGTTGATCAGAATCAGGAGTAGAAGCACTAACTAAAATATCGGGCACTACTAAAGTAGCACCTTATATATATCATGCCTTAATATTATGTTCTTATTACTTACCCTTGACAGCATCCGTTCGTGCTACATCTTCTTCACCTCCCATTGCACCAAGACCTTCCTCTTCATCAGCACCCTCCTGTATGTTACCAGATGATACACATGTATTTTTATACACGAGTATTTATTATATTTTAATAAGATCAAATTAATTATCTTAAATATCTATTAGCTGTACCAAAATATGACCCAATTAGGTCTTGAGTCGCATTATTTAAGAGCACAAACGTCTTGAACTATTAACTATTGAACTATATATTTTTTATATTTGAGTTGATTGAATGACCGGTAATTTGCGGTTTACGATTTATGACGTATTAAAAAAAACTACTGACTAGATCTCGTTCAAACCAATTTTCGGTGGAAGTTTGTATGGTAATGTACATCATATATTTTTTCTAGTTTTATCATTCTCTTATTTTAGAAGTTACAGGGGGGGGGGCACACATTTTACCACTTTGGAAGTGTCTCTCGCGCAAACTATTCGGTTTAGAAAAAAATGATATTAGAAACCTCAATATCATTTTTGAAGACCTATCCATAGATACCCCACACATATAGGTTTCATAAAAAAAAAATTTGAGTTTCAGTTCTAAGTATTGGGAACCCCCAAAATTTATTGTTTTTTTGCTATTTTTGTGTGAAAATCTTAATGCGGTTCACAGAATACATCTACTTACCAAGTTTCAATAGTATAGTTCTTATAGTTTCGGAAAAAAGTGGCTGTGACATACGGACGGACAGACAGACAGACAGACATGACGAATCTATAAGGGTTCCGGTTTTTGCCATTTGGCTACGGAACCCTAAAAAGGTGGATGTTTAAACTCAACACCTGCACGCGCGAGGGTCTGTATGCTACAACGAACAATGCTGTTCGTATGGCTGAGTTCTGGTCTTAAAAACTTTGATAGCCTTAGGATCGATTCGCTAAGAAAAGAAGAAGACCACACTTACCATAGGTGCTTTACTAACATAACGAGGGCAGGGTAGAGTTCCAAGTGAAAGGAGCTTCGTATTGAGGAGACAAAAATGGTGTACCTACAGTGTTAACTCTACTTCGAATTAATATTTATTGATTTGAGTAGGACATTAAATATGTATCTACGTGGTCTTAAACTTACATCAAACTTGTCAGGCAGTCTCAACGGTAGTGTTGTTCCTTCTCCGACTTCCACGGAAAACGTATTCGCTCCCATTTCGAACTTTTTGCTCATATCGATCATACTTTGCGGGTCATCACCCGCGTTGGGATCTTTGGTTTTCGTATAGTTGTTGTAATAGTCCGCACCAGCCTCTGTTTTGGGAGAAACCGCAGATTACCACTATAGATTTCTCATTTTAAATATTTTATATAGTCTCCAAAGATTGCTGCTTTCGCAGGTCATGCAGAACAAAAATGCGGCACAGTGCTGATGGGATATATTAAAGATAATTCGAGGAATTGTGTGGAATATATAACCATACTACTTTCAATACAGAGAATTACAAGAATGGGAGGCCACTAGGGTGTCCCTTATATGGACGAAAAAAATTTTTTTTGGGTTATAGAAACGCATACCCCCTAATTCTTTGTTAAATATTAAGCCTTACATAAATATAAAATTTTAACTCTCTAGGTTAATATTAACCCGTGCCGACAAGGTCCCAATTTTTTTATAAAAGTAGCTATTTTTGAGTATTTCTTGATATGTAGCTAGATCGTTGTTAATATGCATATCTTGGGTAAAAATTGACGAAACAAAAAATGTAAGTAATGCTTTTAATTGACAAATAAATAAAATTATACAATTATTCAGGGTACTTCTTTTTTAAAGTCTCTGTTTTGCAGTCTGGATACAGCTTTCTATGCTCTTGCACACAGCGTAACAAGAATTGTTTTTGTTCCTCTTCTGCGGTAATTAAACCATGAATGTCTTGCATAAGCTTTACAGCTCTTTCAGCTGTGTCATTTACAGCTTTTAAGCTTAACACCTTCCTCTTAGCTTCGATGAAAGCTGCATTATGGTCCCACGAAGATACGTTTTCTTCAAGAAAACTGGTATAAATTTTTAATCGCGAAAAACATTTTTTGCTTTTAGCTGACACGAAATCGCTCAACGACCTTCCTGTAACAATATGATTAGTATGTATTTCAAGGAAATTAACCAAATTTAGAACAAACAACTCAGATAAAATATTAAAAAAAAAACTCTTACCATACAAAGAGGCAGACATCTCTTCTTTCGATGCAACATATCGCTTCCCGAATTCATATGCAGTTTCTCTTTCTAAGTTCGTTACCATATTCGCCTTAGTTTCTTCATCAACATCATCATCAACGAGTGATAATATTACCACTTCTTCTGATAAATACCACAGGTGTTGACTGAACTTACTCAGAGCCGCTTTGGAAATTACTTTGTCAACATTTTCATAGTCTTTCAACGTTTTTAAAAAACGCAAATCTTGATTCGGTGCCTTCACTGCCAAACTGCATCCGAGCCAGGGCTTCACATCGCAATGCTCGTTTGTCTTTAACGCTCATTTTGAATTGAGACTGCAGCAAACATATTTTCAAAGAGTAAATAGCTCTTGCCATCGTGCTTGATGCATTGCGCCAGGAGGACGAATTTTAATTTTACCCTCATTATCTCCTCCCAAGTAAATAATGGATAGCTCGATTAGTTCTCGATAATCGTCCCGTACGATGGATTTCTGCAGTTCATGTTTGAAAAAGGTCAGCAATCCCTTAATAGTTGCATCAGAAAGATGCTGTTTAACGAAATCTATGCATGATTCGACAGCCTCAGGATTAATGTTCTTCCAGCTGTCTCTAAACTTTTTGAATAGTGGGATATCGGGACTGCTAGTGACTTGGTGAATCTTTGATTCAAATACACTTTTGAGGACCAATTCATACACATGATGGCGGCAAGCAAACAGTAATTATTCTCTTTCTAATTTTTGTTCCAAAAGCACACAAGCTTCATTTATGCGCCCTGTATTAGATGCTGTTGTATCACAACACATAATTTGAACCTTATCAGTAAGGTTCCAATCATGAAGCGCGTTTGAAACAGCTTTAGCTTGATCTTTACCGGAAGAACTATCTAGTTTTGGTACTGCAAGAAGTTGCTCCTTCTCTCCAAAGGAAATAAGGATCGGCAGGCGTTCCTCTTTAGAAGTTCTCACATCTAGGCCGGGTAACAATTTTCTATCCCAATGAACTGTAACTACTTCTGGCACGTTATTCTGAAAATCGGATTTTATAGATTCTGCTCTATCCTTATCTATGTTCGAATACGTTGAATAGAAGATTTGTTAATTGGATATTTCCTTCCTCTTTTTGTAGTTGTTACCGAACTTTCAGATTGAGATGTGGCAGGCAAAGGTTCCTCCAGGCTTTCTTCAGAGCTGGTAAATTGGCCTTCATGTAGTTCTTGTGGTGGTGTTAAGCTGTGTGAAGTAGAAGATGTCAATGAGCTCGCTGAAGTCATTTGCTGGAGCCTCCTTTTCTCATCTTCTAGTTTTCTCTGCCTTACCTTTTCTTCCTTCTCAGCTAACTTTTTGTCTACACCTGCCAAGCAACCAAGGCGCCCTGGCTCTCTTTGTTTTTGTAGGAAAATTTTATCTTCTTCAATTTTCATCCTTTTAAGAGCATCAGCGTGAGCGATATCAAATAAATTATCCAAATCCTTTAGAAAATCCTCCTCACGGCGTTTAAAAACATACTGTGATTTTTTGCGGTTTTTTTGAAGCTCTCGCCAGACTTGATAAAGATCCACAAGCTGCTTCACACAGTTAGGAAGAGCTTTGGTAGGTATTCTAGCCTTTTCCCAGAATATAATACACTCCCGTATTACAAGATTTTCGCTTTCATTGGCACTCAGTTTCACTTCGCGAATATAAAAAAATAGAACTGCGAGAACTTGTCGATTAGACGGCAATTTTGCACCCGTTATTTGGTGATGCACCTCACCAACCAAGAAAATACTCTTTTTAGCGCTTCTCAGTTCCACTGACATCTTCGAAATATAAAATATTACGTGTTAGTTACGCGACAATCCGAGAGTAAGTGACAAACCGAGCGCGCCCGCGCGGCACTTGCGTAGGGGCTTGTATGAACATGTTCCCGCTCAAGTCGGCACGGGTTGCAGTGCTCCAAATAAGGTAAAAATTTATTTCCGAGTATTTTAGGGTCAAATACACAAAATTAGAGCCTATGCGTTAAAAAATAATAACTTAGAAAAATAAGGGACACCCTAGAGGCCACGCATGCTTTATAGCGCACGACCAACTAAATAGACATAATAGCATCCTTTCGCGTGATTCATCGCGCTGATTCCAAATAGGGCAGGTTCTTCGAATCAATATATTGGCAGGGGGAGGTGAGCATCACTGCTTTACGTACTATTTATTGGCGCCATCTCCAAACCCAGAATGAAACGAATCTCTTTGGACGTCTTCCTCATAAGATTATTCACTTATACTTACCCAAGAAGTTGTAAATGTGATCCTGATGCATGAATGGTGGAGGCACGGATTCTGTGGCAGCTAAGAATGCCGCGGCACAGGGAGTCGCTATTGTATGTCCATCTAAGTCGTCCTCCTGTTTGAAAAGTAAAGTAAATACAATATGTAGGTATTACAAAGAAGAAGAAGAAGATTACAAAGCGTAGCAAAAAGTTGTAGCAATACTTTTAAATAGGTTTCTAGTCATAAAACGATCTTCAAGATACTTATTGTAAGTTCACAAAAAATACTCGTATTTTTAAAGAACCAAGAAAAGGATGCCGAGCGCTCTTCATAGAGCATGTCAAAATAAAAATAAATTTTCCTCACAAGCGCACCCTCTCACAATAGGAGCAGAGCAACAGCATTGAAAAGGCTTACTGGAATTGTCATCAGTCATGTTTTGAATTTGAGTGACTTCCAAACAAAAAAATCTCAATCATTTCATGCATTTTTTCTCTGATAATCTTGTTTTTTATAGATTTGACTAAGTTGAGGCTCCTTACTTCTAAAGCGAAAGACAAGATGTAAACATTGACAAAAATACTTAATTGAAATGTCTTGCGATAGCGACTGCGGGCTAAAATACTGGATATTGTACCTAGGGTTGGAAGGCAACCACACTAAGTGGAATTTAAATATTATGATCTAGAGGAGCTCGACGCACATAACCAAAGATAAATCTACATTACAAGTGGACAAAAGCGAGGAGACTTTTTTCAAAAGTAGAAATTTCCAAGCTAAAATATTAGTCATGATAAGTACAGTTGACAATGAAGGTTCAATAGCTGATGCATATATTCTCACCGGCACTCTAGCTTTCTTTATCGATTTTCCAATGGCACTGTTCTCGCCTCTAGGGCCAAGCAAGATGGCTGCAGTGCCGCGATTCATCCAGTCAAAAGCACGGTTCTGAAATAAACATTTGAACAATTTAGTGATAAACGGCAACTAATATAAGGCAAACAAAACCTGGAGCGCAGATTAGACTTTAGTTTGCGGGTCCTTCTGAGACCCGATTATAGAATTCGATTTTGTTGATTGAAGAACTTATTCAAATCCCACCTAATTGGCTAGAAAAATCTTATTTCTGTCGCCAAAAATCGATATTATCCATGAAGATAAGAACTTTTATTACATAAAATCTAGTAAGACGATGCTAAGAAATTTGCGGTGATGATTAAAAATTATTTGTTCATATAAACTCCTACTTTAAAAATTATACTAAATGATAATCTATTAAAGAGATCTACGCTAGACTAGACAATGGATGAAAGAATTCTGCCATAAATGCTGATGTTGAGAATGCTAAACTCACAGCCAACTTATGCTCAGGAGCTCCAGTTTCTGGATGTATCCTGCTTATAGTGACTTCTACGGTAGACAGGTTGAAGCTATCATCAGAACCAGGTGGTAAATTATTCAAAATGACGTCAGCTAGATCCTTCACGTTGTTTGACATTCGAATCAGCGCGGCGGCAGCTGGAGAGTCGTCAGATGGGTTACCTGATAAGTGATAGAATATAAATTTAAGACACTGAAAAAATTTTGCAGGCAGTGTTATTGGGAGTCCACCCTCTTATCATCATCATAACCTTCCAAAGCCTTTTTCCCATTTACTTGGGTTTGGCTTTCTCCATCCTTTTCTTCAATTCTGGCCTGTTCTGCGCCATGTCCTCGTCTAGAGAGAGCTCTCTCCACCCTCTTATCGAGTGGAATTTGACAGCGCTGCCATAAGGGATAGATATTCACCCTTATGTGGTAGATATTCTTATCACGTAATAAGCTCTTATGTGAACTGCTTACGATGGGAATTGCAAGCGTCGTTGGTACCTTCATATCGAGAATGAATAGACATTACTTTAAATTTTGTGGTTAATCTTTAACTCTATGTTTCGTCATCAATACTCAATTACTCATACAATATCAATACGTCATCTTTACCTCTAAGACGGGACTCATAAAACTGAAGAATGTCTGTTCTGCAACTTTTTTGACATCTTAGGTATACACAAAAAATAATTATTTATCTTAATAAATTATTCTGCTGAATTTTTCCAAGTATCATCTCGCCGAAATTACCTTCATCATCACATCCATGAGGATCAAACATGTACAAATGGTTATCATGGCGCCATACACCAATGGAACTTCCCCTGGCTGTTAGCACACCAGCTTTGTGCCTCTCGAATAGCTTGCCCAGAGACTCTCTGAGGGTCATGATACCTTGACCATCCGCATCCGGATTTAGAGTACCTGTGAACAGATAAGTCCATTTATGAAAATAGTTAAGAAAACATATCGTCCCAATTGCTGAAGAATTCGTCCCCGCAAGATCATTCTCTTCCTTTACCCTAATAAGACTCTCTTGATGTAATGTATTTGTTGTAAATTTTCGTTTCTATTGTTGCCAAGTAGATAACGGCTCTCAAATAAAATCAGAGGCTAGAGAGAGGTTTGCTATAGCAAACCACACACTAATGAAATTGAATTTAGCAAAGAATTTCCTAATTTTATTTTAATAAAGTAATTTATCAATACGCATTTAACGCTGACCATCAATCTACTTCGTGGATTACTAAAAAGAATTTTGTCTGATATTTCCAAAATGTCATAAACTCACCAGTAAAAGCACTATCCATAATATCCACTTCAACGTGATCGTTTCCCGTGATCCTAAACCGAGGCAGTACATCAGCTGCAGCCAGAGTTCCACTGGGTCCTTGACACTGGCCCAGGCCAAGTTCCTCGCTTTCGGCCGCTTCTTCAGTGATGGTCGGCATGTCAAGGTTGATACCAAGTTTGTCAAGGTGTTCGATTGTGTTCTCGTAGAGAATGTCACCTCTGATCAGTATCTGTGAAAGTTTCACAGTCAAGTTAATAATTTATGACTTTTTACAATCGTTCATTATGATGTAGCTCCAGGGCATTTTACTTTATTATTTTTACTTACCTCATCAATATCCTGAGGCTTCCATTCAGTCGGATCTATAACGTGGGACATTGCGATGGCTGCTATGGCTGATGGTGTTGCCTGCTTATTGCGATGGCTCTCCGGAAACCTCTCATCTCCCTCGTGGAAGTCACCTAGGACCACCCAACGGGATGCTCCCACGGCTGTTTGGAATATAAACAACATTAGTCTTAGAATTTCAAACCCCGGTGCAAAAGTAAGATTTTGTACCTTCGAAGGAAGTGTCTCTCCTCTCTCTCACGTGTGTGTGTCTGTGTGTGTGTGTGTGTGAGTGTGTATGTGTGTGCATGCGGTATGGGAGTGTGTGTGTTTGCATTTGTACCCTGCTCGAGAGCGACGAAATAAAATTTCTTTGGTTCAAGTGGTAAAATAAGTATGAAATTAAATAACAATATAAATACTTACGTTTCATATGGTTAACAGGTTCTGGCCGCTTTCCCACATCAAAAACTAGCACATCAGCTATGGAAAACGCTTTCCGTTTCAGATCCTCGGTGCTCTCCAGAAAATGGTCGCAGAGTCCTGAGATGTGACTGAAGTACATGAGACAGGCCTTACCGCCACCTTGAAGACTTACCTGGGAAACAGAGGGTTAATCTTAAAATTTAAAATTATACTAAGTAATGTGATGTGGGTTTCACGTCGATCTAAATATATGTCTTGTAACACCTTATGTATACACGTGAAAGCAATAAAGTTATTGTATTGTATTGTGATAATTTGATAGAAAAAATATAAACGAAAGTTTGTAAAAATGTATCCTATGTGAATTTGGAAAGCAAAACGAATGTAACCTCGTATTTCAAAATGCATCAAGCTGTTTTGTCTCCACAGGATAACTATGGTATTACACACATTAAACTTGAAAAATGTTACTTTTAGCTTGGGCAGTTTTAGCCCCCAAACGAGTGGACTGATTTTTATGCGGTTTCTTTTACTTGAATGTTTTTTTACGGCAGTGGTTATTAGCTATATTTGATGAAAATCGGTTCAGCGGTTTTCGAGTTATTTCTCTCTTAAAATACTCTCTTGCCTTCTCAATTTGCAAGAGGATTTTGCAAGAAGATCGGGTATTTAACAATCTTTGACCACACCAGCGCCACCAAGATGATTGCCATTACCGAAATCAGGTCAATATTTTCATTCATTAATTCATACAGACTTACTCTCCTCCCATTCTTATCTGCTGGCCAGGGATGGTACAGATAGTATTTGCCTCCTTCATTCCATATAGCCGTTTCTAAATCACCTGGAACCTAAAAATCAATCAAAGGCGTGCTTTTCTATCTTTTTTAATGCATTTTTAGCAAAATTATGTAATTTCAATGTTTGTTTTACTTTAACAAGAATAAAAACTGAGCCTGAAAAACTGTTGTAAAAAACTGACCTGTAAGATTCCAGCATCGGACTCCTTGAAGAACTGCTCCAGACCACGATAGAGGTCATACACCTTCGGATCGGTTGAGTACAGCTTACCCCACACTGCTATCCCTCGGGTCTGGTGAAAGTGAAAGAAAGAAATTATACAGATTGTAAATAGTGGCTAGTCTCCTCGCTCCAGCGGGATCCAAATCTGTAGGACTCGGTTTGGTTGGTGGTAGGGCATTTTCTGAGCCGCCTGTTTAACTACCACCATCTTATCTAAATCTTGCCGCCAAATATCAATGTGATTAGCACTGGTGTGTTCCGGCATGGAGATAAAATAGCCAGGTCCCATCGCTTCCATCTTCGGCATCATCATCACTTACTATCAACACGCTATCGCTTTCTTATGAGGGCAGATTTGTTGTCCGTTCTTAAGTACAATACAACACAATAGCTAGAAGGATACCTAATCCAAATACTTATTCCAGATCTAGCTAAAGATGTTCACTCGTTTGTGGCTTACCTTGAATTTGTACTCTCTGTCCCTGATCTTGAAAATGTCTTTCAGTTCTCCAAGCACCAAGCGTCGGACAGGGCCACCTCTCTCTTTCAGAGAATCCTATAAATTCAACATCATGATGTCAAGGAGTCTACATTCACCTAATTTAACGGCTCCATTTCCATTTTGAGATAAAAGTAAATTTTGCTCCAATACCCTGAACAAGTTGTAGCCGAGATCCAGGGTCTCGTTGATGGTGTCTTCGTTCCACCCGCGGGCTCGAAGACGACGAAGCATGCCTAGTGCAGTCACGCAGCACGCTACTCCAGTGTATGACTTGAATTTCTCGTATCTGATGAGGATACAATCATTAGTTAACCATAATTCAAGGTCACCAACTTGAGCCAATATCACAAGGCCAGTTACTCATAGCGTTGGGGTATCTTGGTAAGGCCGCTTCCATCTTCGGCATCATCATCACTTACCATCAGGTGAGAAAATGCCAAGGGCTTACCAATTATTTCGACTCTTCTCATATCTAGCACAACTAGGGAAGCTTTACTCTAGAAACGAGGGCTAAGTCCGGATTGGTTAAAGTATGACATCTTTGACATGTTATTGAACTATGCACTAAAATGTATAAAAAATCAAATATTGTTAATAATATAATTGTCTTGCGGATGGTGTCATAAGTAGAAACCACTTTGAAGTTAAATAGTGCTCTACGGGGCCCTATTTCTCATATATATGAGCGAATTTTGTTTGAATTCAGTTTGGGTTTAATGGGAAAAGTTCTCTAGATTCACCATGAGTGGAACCCACCATTCCAATTCCGGAAGTAATATTTTTACATACTTTATACGTCGGTAGATATAGCGATAGGAGTTGCGATAGAGTCGAGTCATTTACTACAAATTCAAGCACTGTAATTTCACCTGACTACAGCGAAGTGCCTGGTGCCTCTCAGCAGCCAAGTTTCAGCATTCAGCTGGCTGAACTGAGAGTTGAAGTTCTTATCCGCTACATCAACTGGGCTGCCCAACATCAGCTCCTCTTTAGAAAAGGGGATCAGGTCATCTCTGGAATCATGTTTAATTCTTGAGTTAAAATTCCCATGCCAATACCATCAGGTGGTCCGTCAGCCTTTTGCCATCCTTACAAAAAAAAGATTGAATTCTCGAGTGGTGACCGCGTACCGAACGACACGACGTAGACCTCGCATGCCTCTTATTCGGTGAGCCAATGACCTGGTGAAGATCACGGGAGACTGCTGGATGCGGACAGTGCAGGATCCGTCATTGTTGAAGTCCTTAAAATCATCGTGGAATTACAACAGTGGACTTCTGGCTGATATAATGATGATACGATATGATGAGTTGGTAAGCAAACTCTTATAAATAATAATGCAAACAATGCAATTATAATGCTAGCCAATTCCTTCTCAAAGCCTATTAGCGCTCTTGGATTGCTAATGACATCTCGGAGCTACGCGACCTCGTATTCCTAGATTCTTGACATTCATTCAGAAGACGTAGGCAGTCTGTCAGGTTGACAGATAGTTTTGTTGCAGGAAATCACTGGTTTTGGAACGTCTTGATAAAATGACCTCTCCGTGGCTTAATGGCTAGTTTCTTTGCTCCACATCAGGAGGTGGCGGGTTTGATTCCCAGCGGGGTCCAGTTTCGTAGGACTTAGTTTTGTCCGCTAGTATAACATTTTTCTAAGCCCGCCTGGCTAGCTACCACAATCTTATTTAAGTCTTGCCGCTAAACACAAATGTTGATATAGATTGATGTTTTCCGGCTTCGAGATAAGATAACCATTCCCCACCTCGTTGGGAATCTTGGTAATCTTGCTTTAATTTAATCTTATTTATCATCATAACTTATGATCAGCTGAGATAATTACCAAGGGCCTAATATTTTTTCGATAAAAAATTGTTGATGAGGAAAATATTCGTGAAATATTCGTTACCTGCCGTAAGTATGGGCATCAGTTTTTGGACACTGTAGAAAGAAGTCTTCACCACGTAACTCCATGATCTGGTCGTTAGTCGGTTCTGGGGGAGCTTTGTCGTGTAATACTGGTGGATTTGCTTGCGGCTAAGAACATTTAAAGATAGGTATAAGCACAGTTAACATCAGCATTTAACAAATTGATAAAAAAAGTAGTAACAGCACTTTTATAAAGCTAAAAGCAGTGACTGGTTCCTCTGGAGTCTTTAATTTCCAAGTAATGATTAATGTGAAATTTAGTTCCTTCGTAAACTCCTCAATCAATCTTGATGAAATTTTTGAATGCACGTTACATGTAACACGGAGAAAGACGTAGGCTATCTGCTATCCCGATGCCAAGTGGCTTTCGTTTGATCTTTAAGGTATTTCACAAGAGATAACAAAGCTAGTACTGAATAAAAAATGTGAAAAGATCTGAAACTTATTAAGAGGGAGGATTCTAATTCTAATACATTTTATAATACCTCTTTCGATTGCTTCTGGCAATACTCTGCCATTTTCTTTTTCGCTCTCGATTTAGAGGTCGCCACACTGGCAGCGCTTATTGACGTCAACGGGTGCTGACCCTATAATTTATAAATTTAAACATTAAATTTTTGGTCTACATACATCTCGTATTCTTTACTCAGAATATAATAAGACTGGTAAAGTTGTAAAGTATAATTAAATCATAAATTATACTGTTTTATTGAGACCGTTCATCGAAGTAGAAAAACCTGTGTTTCACCCCACCAAGTCTATCCTGATGGATAGGAAATATACTAGTAAATCAAAATTAATAATATTTTTATGAACGAATCTGAAACGGGGAAATTCTTAGAATAACTAGAGTCGCCGACATAGCTTATACATTAAGCTTGCTAGTTGAAGTGGCAATAGGAACTGGGAGGAACGATTCTCAAGTGGCTAGCGTCGATTATGTGACGAAGGTTTGGAAGATCTACCAAGTGAACCGATGATCTAGTCAGATTTTTAAGTCACTGGATGCATGCGGCTCAGAACGAAAGTGGAAGTCTATAAGGAAGACCTTTCTTCATCAATGAAGCCTTCCGGGTGATACAATGATGATGTTTTTTTTCAAAGTTACTTAGAGGAACCATCTATATTGTTAAATGAACAACCCTTCCATTAATTTGCGTAGATTATCAACTAATAAATAAAATAGCACCTGATGTATCTTCTTCTCGTATAATTCGTTCTTATGAAGACACTCCCATTCATCCTGGCAATGAACTTTAAGGGTCTTCAGATCCAGTCCGTAAGTGGGGTCTCGATAAAAAGGTTCTTCTTGAACCACCTAAAGATGGAGCTCTTTGTTAATAATTGCTAAAATATCTATTGTATTTATATAACTGTTTTCTTTGGAAAGAGAATAAATGTCCCAAGTGGTGACAGAATCGCCCAAAATGAACTCTAATTGAGAGAACTAATTTCAAAACTGGTCGTCTTCTAGACAGCATTTCCAACTATTTTGCTGAGTGCCCATTAATTTCAAATGCAGTACTTACAAAATCGCTGTTAATCATTTTAATAAGTAATCTTTGTAACATTGTAACTTTCTGCCGCGCACAACCAAACTGTGGAATGAATTGTCTTCTGCGGTATTTCCGGACCGATACGACATTCAAACCTTCAAGAAAAGAGCGTACTCCCAAATCAAAGGCCGGCAACGCACTTGTGACTCCTCTGGTGTTGCGGGTGTCTATGGGCGGCGGTAATCGCTTACCATCAGGTGATCCGTCTGCTCGTTTGCCACCTCTGCCATAAAAAAAAAAAAAAACATTGTACTTTATCTGTCATCTTATTGTTAGTAAAGCCTTGTTTTCGACGCTTAAACTGTACTTTATCTGTCATCTTAGTAAATCCTTGTTTTCTACCAACTGTAAAACCCACTAGCCACCAGATGAGATTTTTGGCCACTAGGGAGTCTAAGCCTGTGCACCTCACTAAAGGTGACCTAACACTTATTGAAGGTTGTATAATGCCTAGCTATAAAACACATTTTACACGTGTACAGTACAAACATCATTATTTTAGGTAGCAGTTTTGGAGTGCCAAAGGCTCAGACTAATAAAAGTCTTTATTGAAGGTATGGCCTAGATTTATTGGAAGCTAGTAACACTGTTTCAGATGAAATACTCTATTAAACTTTAATTAAATTTCTTTCTTCTTCTTTTTTAGCATTCTGCTTTAAATTTATTATTATTCTTTTTTTGTCGACGCTCATTGTAAGTGCAGACTTTATGCTGTTATAAGGTAAATTGCCTGTAAGGTGGTAAAGTAGAATGTTTATTATACCTGGATTTCAGTCAGAGTAACAGAAGGATTCTGGTAAGTCTTGGTGTGAATGTGGAGGTTCCCATAGTTGTCGATAAAATCGGTGACGAAGGCGTTGACGCCAGCGTAGCGGAGGAAAGCAGCACCGCCAGACCGAGCCCTTCAGAGTTATCACGAGACTTTTGTTACCGTTATAAAATCATCAATAGAATTTAGCAATTGCCTGAGGCTTTACTAGACATAACTATGGATCTAGTTTTAATGACTATCTTAGGACGCGTCTTTGTAGATGTGAGTATTTCTAGGACGAGAACTAATTGTAATTGTAGTGTAATTGCATTGTAATGATAATAGTATTGTAATTTTATTGTAATTGTATTGTATTTGTATTGTAATTGTACTGTAATTGTATTGCAATTGCATTTGCCAGCCAAATCATGCAAAATAGGCGCATTCGTCGCGTGGTTGCGGAAATCAGCCCTTCTTTAAAATTAAACTATACAATAACAATACAATTACAATATAATTAAAATACAATTGCAATACAATTACAGTACAATTACAATACAACTACAATACAATTACAATAAAATTAAAATACTGTTATTATTACAATGCAATTACAGTACAATTACAATTAGTTCTCCAGCTACTACTACCCTTCTGTGTACTCTTGTGTACTCTAGAACAATTTAGGGAGCAGTCTTCTCAGTCTCCGTGCACGCTCGGCACAGCGGACTCTCGGTGATACGATGATCGATCGCCAACTATTATATTGTGTGCATTTTTGAGGGACAAAAAATATGCATTTTGCAGTTTCAAAACTTACTCAACAGTTTTGACGTGAAAGATTAAAAGCAAACCGAGACCGAGGGTTTGTTGACAATTGTCGTATCTTTGATCGCATTGACTGGTAACTGACAAAGCTACTCACGACCTATCAGGCTGTCCACTCTCGTTCAACATGAAGGGGATGAAGATATAGCATATTGTCTTCACATGACTCCCGGAGTCAGAGTCAGGTGGATGGCCCCAAATCAAAAAATGGTCTTTGGCCACTGTCATCACAAGCATGTATTTGGTTCCGACGCGCTTCTGCATAAGACTGTAAAAAAGCTAGGTCTATAATTTTGGTATTCAGTGCCTCCATTCATATATTTCTTCCTTATCGTCGAGGAAAACAAGACCTTAGTACTTTTAATAAGCGTGGTTGTTCTGTTTTATCACTATCATCATCAGCCGAAACACGTCCACTGCTGGACAAAGGCCTCCCCTGGCTAAGGCGGAAAACACTGCTACGCACATCGCAACGAAATGCGATGGTCCAAATTTAAACTTTGTACTGTAAAATGTTGATTTGTATACAAAAATCACAGGGTACCACACACTGAGATCGCATCTTCATCCGAAGGTGCGATTCGCACGACGATATCGCGCTCACGTACGACGATGCGATGTGATTCGCAGGGATGCCACACTGCTAAGTACGCAGTACCGTCCGAATTTTTGTGTAGAAAAGCGGCACGCGGGAGGTGTTGCGGGGTGCGTGGCGCATATTGAATGAACGCTTGACGAAAATCGTCGTGCACCGCAGCTTCGGGCGAAATTCAGACGTTAATCGTTCGATGGTCCGAAATTCGTGCCTTCGCTGCCGCATGCGAAATTCGTTGCTTCGGACTCTCGTCCGATTTTTGGACCAGTGTGTTTTCCGTATAAAGGTCTAAATGTAGAGGCTAAATCATATTAATTGGCTAGATCATGAAATGGCTGGCCTAGAGATGTGTTTTTGCCCGGGCATTTTTGGGCATTTTGAATAAATGCCCAATAAACGTCCATTTACCCCATACAAATTGGGCATTTATTGGGCGTAAATGGACGTTTATTGGGCATTTACTCAAAACTGCCCGGGCAAAAACCCATCTCTAGGCTGGCCATATCGTCGAGGAGCTGCGACAAAACAGGTTCAACGGAGTCACCTTTATATGGTTACACCAGTAACCTAACTTAACCTAAAATAGAGTTTTTTCGGAGCTCCTTAACATATATCTCAAAATACCCAGTCATTTTATGGGCAAAAACGCGAAAGTTGTACATTGGACTTTTCTACGTGTCTATCTATCTATCTATCAGCCGAAAGACGTCCACTGCTGGACAAAGGCCTCCCACCAAGGATTTCCACACTGACCGGTCCTGTGCGGCTCGCATCCAGCGGCTTCCTGCAACCTTTACCAGGTCGTCGGTCCACCGAGTCGGGGGCCTGCCCTCCGGTGCGCGGTCGCCATTCGAGAACTTTACTGCCCCAACGGCCATCTGTTCTACGAGCTATGTGCCCTGCCCACTGCCACTTAAGTCTAGCGATTCTGAGAGCTATGTCGGTAACTTTAGTTCTCCTACGTATCTCCTCATTTCTGATTCGATCACGTAGGGAAACACCAAGCATAGCACGCTCCATCGCCCTTTGGGTGACTTTGAGCCTTCTTATAAGGCCCATAGTAAGCGACCATGTCTCGGATCCATATGTCATCACTGGCAACACACACTGGTCAAACGTGTTTCGTTTCTACGTGTCTCCAGTTAAAATTTTACTACTACGCGGCTTTGTTTTTTTTTGCCCTCAGTTGGTAAGCCCCTGGCATCATCTCACCTGATGGTAATGACGATGCCAAAGATGCAAGATTCCTCAACGCAATGGGGAACTGGCTATCTTATCTTCATGCCGGAACACATCAATGCTGTTAACATTGATGTTTGGCCGGAAGACTTAGATAAGATGTTGGTAGCCAGCCAGGTGGACTCAGAAAATGCCCTACCACCAACCAAACGAGTCTTACAAAGTTGGACCCCGCCCGGAAACGAACCTGCGATCTCCTGATGTGTAGCGAGTGGACTAGCAACTAGACAACGGAGGCGGTGCTGGCAGGAAATGTAACCACATAAATTACATCACATTATAACAGGGTTAAAATTGCGGTATGTTTGCTAATTTCTCATAAAATAATAATTTTAGGTAAAAACTTTTATGTTTTTCAGAAAAAGAAATAATTAGAGATAAACGTAAGTGAAAAATCACAAAAAATACCACAAAAAATATTCAAAGCTCAATTTTAAAGTAGCGTAGGTACAACATTTCGCGTTCTTGCCCTTATGATCTCGCCATATCTACGATCTGCCCACGGCATATACTCGACATCATTAGGCAAATGTTTAAATGACTGCATCAAAAATAAATTAAGAAATATTGTTCAAAAATTGTTTGTTAATTAAAATGTACTAACATGACCTAACTGTTTTATTAACTATTTACTTATAATAATTTTACTATATTGCTGTATCGACTGTATGGCTGCAAAAAGTCGCCGTAAGCGATGGCCTTATCAAATTCTAATAATGGTTTAATAACGACTTACGTCATAAGATCGGGCCTCGAATCAGAAACTTCAGGGTTCTTCGATAAAACTCCTTTATCGACCTCTTGCAATTTCACTGTATACTTAGTGTCGTGGAAGTAGAACGTGTTCAGTAACTGGTTCAGTTCCAGTTCTGGACAGCCTTTAAGAACAGTTTTTATTCTAAAGTAAAAGTATGAACAAACTATACAGATGTTAAAAAAATTCCATTTGAAAAAGGGGTTATTCAGAATCAAGTTTTAAGGGAAAGTATTGAAAATATCCGATCTAAAGTTTCCTTTAATTAAAAGATAAAGGAGTTTTTTATGTGGGCAGAATAGTGAATCAAGAGTTATAGATGTTTTTCAATATTTTCTATTCTATATTTTATTCTATGTAACCCATTATCCATTAACATTCTGCTGTATTATAAAAAAAATTCGCTGACTCCTTCAGGATAACAGCAACAATACTGCTGTCACATAACCAGTGATCGGAATAGGTAGACTGTATTTACCTAAACTTCGAGGAACAGAGCGAAGACTTCCTTACGACATCATTTTTCAACCGACTTCAAAAAAAGGAGGAGGTTCTCAATTCGTCGGAATCTTTTTTTTTTATGTATGTTCACCGATTACTCGAAGACGCCTGAACCGATTTCGAAAATTCTTTTTTTGTTTAAAAGGGTATACTTCACAGGTAGTCCCATATAAATTTTATCGAAATCGATTCAGCGGTTTTTGGGAAAATCAACAAAAACATAGCAAAATTGGAGTTGTTGCGATTGAAGTCGGTTGTTTTTAACGTACCTATTCAGCGTGGTCAATTATTTTCGCGACGATAGTCCCGGGTTTCCGAACATCACATACTCGTAGGTACATTACGAATTAATGTTATTTGATAATAGGTTGCCGCCTGCGACTTCGTCCGCGTGGAATTCGATTATAGTGCGTTTCCATAAAATAAAAATATTCTCGGTTTCTGGGCGACGCGTCAAGATGAAAAATTCACCAGATCTTAAGTATATTTACAGCAATACACTGTAAAAACTGCATACAATTTCGCGCAGTAGATTTTGCCAAAGCCCGGAACAGTTGTCCCGGAAAAAATGTTGTAAGGAAGTCTCCGAAAGACGTGTCTGTTCTCTGGCGAAGTTTAGGTAAATACAGTCTAACTATTCCAATCTCTGCACATAACACATAACCCTCACTTTTGGTAAACTTCAAGGCCATTAAACATTGATTGTAGAAACCCTCGCCTTCGTGGAGGACGCCTTCAACGTCCCATCTCCTCAAAGCTGATAGAGGTTTTTCCTCCAGGAGTCCTCGAGTAACGAGAGCAATGCAGCCAGTCTGATATCCTGGAATTCGGTTGAGAATTTACAACATTTCCAATTTTTCATCCCCACATTTTTTGTGTTTTTTTTTTTAGAAAATGCAAAAATTTTAAAATACCCGTATTTTTTAATCTGTTTAATAGTTGCATAATTGGGAAGATGACAGCATGAAAAATAAATTATAAACTGTCAGTAAATTGATTTCGCAATAAAATTTCGAAAAACATGTTTTTTTTTTTGTTTTGATTCCATCTTAGAATTTTTTATCAACAAAAGTTATAAAATTTGTCGCTCAATGACGCCAAAAAATAATGACGTGACGCCTAAGTACTAAAACATTTTTAAAACAAAATATCATTTTTGACAAAAAAACAGGTATCTCAAATGACTAGTACTCATCTATACCCTATTGTGCGTGACGATGGGATTTTGTCGCAAATAAATGCGTTCTGAAGCACACCCTACACTGCCCCTTTTGTACAATTCTCCGAATCGTACCTTATACCTAGTACATCGACGTAGAAACAAATGGACGACGGGTCTAGTACATCATTCACGAAAAAAGCGTCCGAAGTTAACCTATACACACGTAGTTATATGCATAGAAACAACACATTTGAATTTAGATCGTGTATCATTGCATTACAAGTAATTTTTCTTTGCAACAATTTATCACCATACGAAGCTTCGACTGGAACTTACTTCACCTTATGCAACTTCGAGTGAAGACAGAGAAGTAATGGACTTATAATGTTTTTTGTTGGCTATGTTTTATAAGTATTTTTAATTTTTGCAGAATCTTGTTTATTTTTTTTTATAACAAACTCAGAAACACGCTTAAATATGAATTATACAGGGTGAAAATGATTCGAGCAAACAAAGTGGATTTTTTTCGGAACAAAGTATTCCTCTCGTCTCGATTCGGCTATAATGTTTTTCCATAGTGCACAACGTATAGGATCTCGGGGAAAGCTAAAATAAATAAAATATTTCATGTAATAAAAACAATAGAAAAAAGTAACAAAATATTTTAATAAAAAACTTTATACTTAAAAGAGACTCTATAAAGTTTTTGTTCCAAAGTTGTTATGTTCGATTGTTCGCTCATGGAAATCAAACTAAATGCGTAATTCAAATTCAAATAAACTACTGTGTTTCTTAGCAAAACAACACTTTAAAGTGATAAAGTAAGAGTTTACTTACCGGAAATATAATACTCCATCCTGTTTTTTCACTTTACTTGAATAGTTTTTACAAATTTCACGACGCAGTATGCCATTTTGGACGCGCAGTTAGCCGGCCGACCAAATGAAGACTGGCGCGAAATTACAACTCTTTTTGCGTTTTACTATTCGTTTAGTTCGGACACTTTTGAGCGCTGACCCGAAGTCCATTTGTTTCTACGTCGATGTTATAGTATGTATATGTCGCAGTAAGATAGTCAAAGCCGTAATATAGTTATATCCCTAGGGATATAATTATATACCGGGATTTACTTATATGACAGCGGTTCATAACTATCTTACTAGGAATATAACTATAATACGAGCACGATTTAGTAATATAACTATCTTACTAAACTAATCTAGTAAGATAAGTATATTTTCTTTAATTTGCACAACTGGTACTCATTTTATATAAATAGCTCCAATAAAATAACTTTTTTATTACGAAAATTTGACAAACAAAGCAAACAAACAAGTAGTACTCCGGTTAGTGACTTCATCCTCCTAACCAGAGTTCGAGGGTTCAAATCCTGGCCAGTACACCAATGAGTTTTTCGAAACTTACGTGCATTTTCATACCGACTACTGCTTTAACGCCGAAGGGTAACATCGTGAGGAAACCTGCACATCTGATTTCTAGTTGTGTATGATGGTCACGTTGCACACGTCCGTAGGTGTAAATCTTAAATGCCCTACACGTGACCGCGGGTGATGCTAAGTGCAACACCAGGCAACCACCGTCTGTACCTTGTGGATAGGACGGTTAAATTGTGCAACACGTTAAGAAGAAGAAGAAGATAAGTAGGTAGTACTTAAAATAATAAACATTTATAAAACAATCTATTTTTATATTTGAGTATAGAATCAACAAATTATGACAGTAAAAAGTAAGGAAATTATTAAAATCTTGTACATAATAAAGAAGTATCTAATCAAGTACAATGTAGTATAATCTTCCTTCAATCATTAAGACAACTATTTCACCAGACTAATCTAGTGATATAATTATCTTACTACTAAATTGCCGTGTTATAGTTATATCCCTAGTAAGATAGTTATAAACATCTTACGTATTACTATGTTCCGGCATAAAATTATATCCCTAGGGATATAACTATATCACGGCTTTAACTATCTAACTGCGACATATATACCGTATAGTAATAGTAAGGACTATACAGGGGTTGAACTTAATGTCGGCTTGTCTCAAAACACGTGTGTAGTCTTGTATACAAACCCTCAAAAACGTTATCCGTCGCTGTATTTAATATGTATAATGTCGAGCAAAAAGCTAAACAAAAATATGAAATAGATATACCTATGTAGTTAACAAGCAATATCGTCGTACATGGGCACGGGTCTCTTTCCATGCATCGGAAAGGTTATGCCTACTCTACATACAGGGGCCAAATTCGGATTGGTGGAGGTTGTGGGGCTAGTGGGTAACCCCAGTGTCAGCAGTTTTCACGACACGACATGGCTTAACGACTGTGATTTAGTGATAGCAGCCGGCACCAACGGCTTAACGTTCCTTGCGAAACACGAAAACAATCGAGATCAATACACTAAATGTCAAACTCATCCAGGTTATGACCGTGTCCGTAGTCGGTTAACCCGCGTGATCGACGCGTCCAAAACTACACTGAGTCACAACCGTTTCACGACAAGTTACAGTATACCTACCTAACTATCATAATTGATATTTCTTCAAATTGACGTAATAGTCTTACATAAAAACAAACGCAAATAATTTATGTGAAAAACTGCAAATGGAGACATAGAGTGTTGTGATTTTGTTTGGATATAAAGTTAGCAATGAGTAAACAAAATGTAAATACCTAATTTGTTAATTTCTCTCAAAGATTTTGGTTTGCGAAAAATAAAAAATATAAATTCGCTGACTTGTCAATTCTGTACCCTCGGTGAAAAACGCTATAAGTCGACTTATATCTCCTTTTTGTTTTTTTTTGACATTTAGAACCAGTGTAAAATAATCTATTTTTCTGTCTAATCCACGAAGCTCTAACTGCTTTAGATCCGGAGATATTTTTCGTGCGCAATAATATAAGTCGACTTGAATCATACAATAGCTATTAAAGCCTCGCGTATAGTGATATAACTTGACAAACACACATTTAATTTAACATTAGTTACTTAATTGATACGTGTAAGATAATATAAATTCAGTTGAATCATCATACCCATAGATTGTATAATAATAAAAGATTGTGCGTGATGATACAACTACAAATGTATTATCATTCACGACTCAATCTTTAAATAACTAGATAGATAGAGAGATAGAGATATATTTATTTAACAGACAGTAAACAACACAAAACAAATTACAACAAGGAAAAAAGAGAAACAAGCACAGTTAGAAAATAAACACAAAACAAACATAAACAAGAACATAAACATAACTCTAATGTGAATAATGATACATTTCTATATAGTACACTTGAAACTAGATAGACATCGTTAAAATTTTGTGTAATCTGATATATATCTAAATATATTATTTTTCACGAGAATACTTATAAACGATTACGTTCGTGTCTAACAATACAACTCACTTATATCAAAAATGTTACCAGTTCCTTATCAGTAATACAAACAATATTTTGGTGTCAAGTGATACAAGTTGTTTTGGTACTATCTTCTTCTAATACATAAGCTTCAGACAGACGCAAAAGAGACAATTATAAACAGCGCACTTTCGCGGTCCAAAGTGGTGAGATAAATGCCGCCTAACACCTCGTGGCGGAAGCACGCGTAATTTTTTGGAAAAAATATCGCACCAGGTACGTCACTTATATCATTTGACACGAAACATTTCCAGAGTGATCTGAGTTATTATTAATGTAACATGTAGGGCACAGCCGACTTGTATTAACATGCACAAGTTTTATTACGATTCTATTAGTTGTATAAATGAGTAACTAAAATAGCTTGATCATGTCATAAAAACATGTGAAATTATGGCTATTTGCTGCTTGTTAATTTGTTAGCTTATTATAAAAATCAACTATGTCTTATAAAAATTATATATAATATTTAAAAACTACTACGTCCTTTCCGATTTTAATCAAAATTACATTGCAATCGGTATATTATAAACATGAAGTTTATTTATTTGTTTCTTGCACTTTTACTGAATCAAAGGGACGTAGATAGATGACTTTAGCAGCATGAGTGTAATGGAGCTACTTGTGACTAAAAAATCCGATTCTGGAACGACACATACGGCCACACTTCTGACACGTAAACTGAAGCTGTGGGTCTGACAAGAGACGATGATGCCTTTGGGCTCGCTTGTCGGCCAGGTCCTAAAACCAGTCATTGTTGTGTGATTTGCAGCCATCAGATATAGATTTTCTTCACTCATAGCTGTTGGACGCAATCCATTTGCTGCCGCCGATCTTAAACGCAACCATGTCTCGCTTAGCACAGTATTTAAATCGTAGCAAAGGTCATCCTTACTTTCGTTTCGCGAATGCTACTTAGCTCAACAAGACCTACCTAGCCGATCGATAAGTATCCATTCGATGCACATACCCTAGCCACCGCAGGTGATGCTAGGCAGCTGCGCGATCTCCAGCGCCCCGTCGTTTGCTACCCTGTCTTACCACATTATACCTAGATTGCTCCGAAGGTATTCAGGCGCCACTCCTGCCTGACATACGATGTCCACTTCTCAGCTCCGTACAAGAGTATACTCAAGGCGCAAGTTTGGAAAACGATCATCTTGGTTTTTACTGTAAGCTGTTTATTATTCCATATTCTTGTACAAAGCCTACTGAACATCGTGGCTGCCTCGTCGAAGCGAGTGTTAATCTCTCCATCAATAGAAAGATTGCTCTACACAGATGACCACAAGTAACAAAAAAAATACTTCAAAAACTTCAAAAGTCGC